>JAQFVV010006876.1:0-54108 GCA_028023455.1 Epiperipatus broadwayi
TGAGCACAGACGTTCGTTACATTGTTGTTTTTTGTTATTTATTAAACATGAAAGTAAATTAAAAAGTTCGCATTTAAAAATTTTCTTTTAGAATTAAAAATTGAAATTAAATATCATCTTAAACTCTTATATATTAAATCGCACAGATAATGAAAAATTATTAAAATAAAACTTTATTAAAGAAAAAGTATTTTAAAACTAAATTTTAAAAAGATTTGGAAATAAAATTATATCTTTAAATTTATCTTTAAATATATCTTTGATTTGGAAAACAGGTTAATTAATCAGAAATGGAAATGATAAATTTAATTAGTCAAATGTAAACCAGCCTTGGGCATTTAAATGTAAAAACATAGGTCAGATAGGAAAACAATAGAAACTTTTAGCAAATGAAATAAATCCATTGGGAAATCGGACCTCAATGAAAAAGATCATCACATCGATGACGTAATGTTAAGTCAATTCTTCGAATACGTATAAAAGGAAAATTTGGAAATTATTAATTAGTGACTAGTTATTGATGATTATTACGATGTAACAGCTAGGTGTTAGTGCTGAGGGGATTGAAAAAGACGCACAGCTTCAATCCCTTCAGTTCTGCTAAGAAAGGAAGAAAAATGAACCATCGTTTCTACATTGAGGACCAACTGCACTAAAAAATCTCCGGATGGATAAATAAATCGGCCAACAGGATACCAATCTTCGGACGACGTGGGAATTCACGTTCAAACGGCAAGGAATATATGAAGATGAACTATTTAAATAACCGTAAGAACTTTAAAATTTATGAACAGTAAATTAAAGACTTTCCAGATTTAAATGATTGCAATATTATTCTATCTGACCAACATTATTTATTAATTAGTTATAATTTTATTTAATGTATTTATTTTGTAAAATCATTTCCATTTATTTATTTTTTGTTCTTTAAGTTTTATTATGATTTTTGTTTTCCGTTAAATTAATTATAAAAATGTTAAACTTAAGTCGGGCATGAATGGCTGTATAGATTTGTAAAGTTATATTAGGGGAGGGTAATCTTAGGTCATTTATGTCATTGTTAGATTGGGTCAATGGATTGGATATATTGATGTAGTTAGTAGATGTAATCGGAGATTCGCTACTGGCAGAATCGTTTATATATACGCCGCACTCACCCGTTTGCCTATGGAAGGAATTATAAGACGGAGAACGCAGTTCCTTTCTATGGAGTTTTTTTTTTTTTGTTCTTCTCGTTAGATAGATGTAATATTCCTATCTGATTGAGAGTCAATGTCTTTTCTTAATTCTTTTGGTGCTGCCGTATTTCGTATTACATTGAGTACATCGATGTATCAGATGGATTGATGCCAGTTTGACGGCGAATTTTAGCCTAAGGTTAAATAGGGATAGAATATTTTAATTTCAATGCAAATCTATGTAGTATTCATACTCGATTCTAAATAAAAATGCATTAAATTTAAGTTGTTTATAGACGCTTGCATGGATTGTTTATCGGTTAACTATGTTTTGCGTTTTCATATTTGATCAAAATATATAGACATTCGATAAATAATGATACCTTACGGTGAGTATCTAAAATGTATTTATTCGGATGTCTTTTAAGTTATTGGTGACAATGCAAGTATCTTATGGTGAATACTATTGGGTTATAAATTTCCCTCCGCAATTGTCAGTAATCAATAATTTTGTATTTTGATCGTTTATGTTTACTTTGAAATGTTTTTGACCGTGAAATCTATGTAACCGGTCTATATTCAACATGATAAACAAGCTTTCATAAATTTATCTGTGCGAACTTAATTAAAAATGTAAAATTAAAATATAATAGTAATTAAATGTAAATTAAAGTCAAAAATCAAAGTTAAAAATAATGTTACATGTTAAAATGTAAAACTAATACTAAAATAATTTTAAATCTTATATATATATGTGCATAAATAAATGTTTGTATGCTAATTACTGGCAGTGGCTTATTTTATTTATTTTTTAATGTTGAAATCTAATTAGATAAGATCTTATATTATTTAATCTCTGCTATTCCACTGAGCTAGTGACATGGGCTAACGACCGGATGCAAAATTTAAAAAAAAAAAAAAAAAAAATTTTTTTTTTGACTTACGTATCTGCCTACTTTATAAATTTTTCTAGGTTCAAATGCCTAGATGGCGCCCTGTAGTGCTGTTTATGTGAAGTCACCTCTCTCCGGATCGTTACAATGGCTTTCCCAACTCGGGCCGATCTTTAATAAACCACGTATACCCTGAACAAATTCTTCTCAAAATGAAACATTTTATCTGTTTACATAAAGTCGTATACTTTAAATCTTATAAAAGCTCTGCCAGTAAAAGAAATAGCACTTATATTAAACACGAGAAAGTATAAATAATTTTAAACTGTATTTCGTTAAAAAGAAAGTCAAAAGGTTGCGATTGATATGTTTTTTTTTTTTTGTTGTTGTAATATAAATTATGTTTTAATGTGTATAGGAGCGCATAGCCACGTAAGTTTATGATCGAAATGTGGTGCCTTACGATGAGTATCTTTGGGAATTACTTAAGTGTAACCCTATTTATGCATTTCAATCAGTCATAAATAAGTTGGTGGTATTTATAATTGTTCTGCAAATATACACGTTTAAACCCATTATTTCTTAAAACATATTTATCTCAATGCAACCTTCTTTAAATAAATAATTTATAAAATAACTTGCTTGTCATGCCATGTCTAAAAATAAAATGTATAAAATAAAATAGAACACTTGTGGGGAGGGGTGTAAACGTAAACGGTCCTTAGGTAAGCGATAGTAAACATTTTTCTTTTTGTATATAGTCTTTTTGTAAAATTATTAACCGGATGTTTTGTAAATGTCTTCGTCAATCGTGTACCGTAATTACTAACCCTAAGTAAAATATTTTTTTTTGATCATTTTTTTTAAATAACTTTACTGATATGTAACGAGCACAGACGTTCGTTACATTGTTGTTTTTTGTTATTTATTAAACATGAAAGTAAATTAAAAAGTTCGCATTTAAAAATTTTCTTTTAGAATTAAAAATTGAAATTAAATATCATCTTAAACTCTTATATATTAAATCGCACAGATAATGAAAAATTATTAAAATAAAACTTTATTAAAGAAAAAGTATTTTAAAACTAAATTTTAAAAAGATTTGGAAATAAAATTATATCTTTAAATTTATCTTTAAATATATCTTTGATTTGGAAAACAGGTTAATTAATCAGAAATGGAAATGATAAATTTAATTAGTCAAATGTAAACCAGCCTTGGGCATTTAAATGTAAAAACATAGGTCAGATAGGAAAACAATAGAAACTTTTAGCAAATGAAATAAATCCATTGGGAAATCGGACCTCAATGAAAAAGATCATCACATCGATGACGTAATGTTAAGTCAATCCTTCGAATATGTATAAAAGGAAAATTGGGAAATTATTAATTAGTGACTAGTTATTGATGATTATTACGATGTAACAGCTAGGTGTTAGTGCTGAGGGGATTGAAAAAGATGCACAGCTTCAATCCCTTCAGTTCTGCTAAGAAAGGAAGAAAAATGAACCATCGTTTCTACATTGAGGACCAACTGCACTAAAAAATCTCCGGATGGATAAATAAATCGGCCAACAGGATACCAATCTTCGGACGACGTGGGAATTCACGTTCAAACGGCAAGGAATATATGAAGATGAACTATTTAAATAACCGTAAGAACTTTAAAATTTATGAACAGTAAATTAAAGACTTTCCAGATTTAAATGATTGCAATATTATTCTATCTGACCAACATTATTTATTAATTAGTTATAATTTTATTTAATGTATTTATTTTGTAAAATCATTTCCATTTATTTATTTTTTGTTTCTTAAGTTTTATTATGATTTTTGTTTTCCGTTAAATTAATTATAAAAATGTTAAACTTAAGTCGGGCGTGAATGGCTGTATAGATTTGTAAAGTTATATTAGGGGAGGGTAATCTTAGGTTATTTATGTCATTGTTAAATTGGGTCAATGGATTGGATATATTGATGTAGTTAGTAGATGTAATCGGAGATTTGCTACTGGCAGAATCGTTTATATATACGCCGCACTCACCCGTTTGCCTATGGAAGGAATTATAAGACGGAGAACGCAGTTCCTTTCTATGGAGTTTTTTTTTTATTGTTCTTCTCGTTAGATAGATGTAATATTCCTATCTGATTGAGAGTCAATGTCTTTTCTTAATTCTTTTGGTGCTGCCGTATTTCGTATTACATTGAATACATCGATGTATCAGATGGATTGATGCCAGTTTGACGGCGAATTTTAGCCTAAGGTTAAATAGGGATAGAATATTTTAATTTCAATGCAAATCTATGTACTATTCATACTCGATTCTAAATAAAAATGCATTAAATTTAAGTTGTTTATAGACGCTTGCATGGATTGTTTATCGGTTAACTATGTTTTGCGTTTTCATATTTGATCAAAATATATAGACATTCGATAAATAATGATACCTTACGGTGAGTATCTAAAATGTATTTATTCGGATGTCTTTTAAGTTATTGGTGACAATGCAAGTATCTTATGGTGAATACTATTGGGTTATAAATTTCCCTCCGCAATTGTCAGTAATCAATAATTTTGTATTTTGATCGTTTATGTTTACTTTGAAATGTTTTTGACCGTGAAATCTATGTAACCGGTCTATATTCAACATGATAAACAAGCTTTCATAAATTTATCTGTGCGAACTTAATTAAAAATGTAAAATTAGAATATAATAGTAATTAAATGTAAATTAAAGTCAAAAATCAAAGTTAAAAATAATGTTACATGTTAAAATGTAAAACTAATACTAAAATAATTTTAAATCTTATATATATATATGTGCATAAATAAATGTTTGTATGCTAATTACTGGCAGTGGCTTATTTTATTTATTTTTTAATGTTGAAATCTAATTAGATAAGATCTTATATTATTTAATCTCTGCTATTCCACTGAGCTAGTGACATGGGCTAACGACCGGATGCAAAATTTAAAAAAAAAAAAAAAAATTTTTTTTTTTGACTTACATATCTGCCTACTTTATAAGTTTTTCTAGGTTCAAATGCCTAGATGGCGCCCTGTAGTGCAGTTTACATGAAGTCTCTTTCTCTCCGGATCGTTACAATAGTTTGTTAGACTAAAAACAACACAGACTCGATTTAAGATACAGGAGATTGAATTATGAATAAACCGTTAGTTATATAGTAAAAGAAAGAAAGACTATTAGTCAGTGACAAATTAAATATTACAGCAAATAAAGAGTAGGCTTAAACTCACCTGGCACAAAATTTTTATCTCTGACCTGAAGCAACAGCATTTTTTTTAACATTTTTTTTTCCTCACTAACTATTGGGAAATGAAGCAATGGATCTGAAGTTCGATCCATGCTTCACAGCCTTCTATAAATTTAGTTAATATTGTAGGCCTGAACTAAGTTTATAGTCCAATATCAGCAGGGTTTTGCATTAAAGCTAAAATTAATTATGCTTATTAAATTTGTATTACTTTTAAATATTTCGTGTTAAATAAATTCCATTCAAAGATTAAATTTCTGTTAATAAAAATTGCTTGTAAAACTTATTAGTCAAACATATGTATATATATGAGTTAATGCAAAATTCTGCTGAAATAAAATGCTTATTTTTAAAATGCTTATTTTACTATAAAAAAATAAGAATATATTTTTTGTTAAAATCTTGTTAAAATATGGCATATGATTTTTATTTTGAGATAAGCCCACCAACATTTTCTAAAAGAATGTATGTTTCTAATTAGTGAGCCCATTCAAGTCAAATTAAAGATGGCTTTCTTTTTCTTTTTTAATTAATAAAATTCAAACTTTAAAGAAGGAAATTTAGAAGAAAAAAGTAAAAGTTATTTTTAGAAAGTGTTACATTGAAACAAAAGAGTGTGGGTGGGCTTATCAAGATCTAAGATCATACAAACAATAGAGGGTAGCTTACAAAAAAGTGTCTAAATAGGAGAGTGAACAAAAGACTGGAATTCAGATTTTCCTTTTGGAAATAGCATTCGGATCATTCAGAGTTTTCTTACTGGCATTCAGATTTCTTTTTGGAGAACTCTTTCAGATTTTGCTTGTGGAAATTTTATTCCAAAAAGTTAGACAACTGTCGTCGTCAAAATCATGGAGAAGTTTGAACATGCTCAAGCTAAAAGTCATATGAATTTGATGGATTCTACTATGCTTGGCTAGGCAAATAAATAGCTTTGCCTATCACCGAGGTTCCTAAATACCATCAAAATGCCTTAGTATCCACTCAATAGTCATCTGAACTCTGTGCCATGTCTGTAGGACTTTTTGTAAAAGCATGCTATTTATTTCCACTTTCTTTGTCTGGGAAAATACCTACCAATGGTCAGATCAAGCCATGAACGCCGTAGGAAACATGACCAAGGAACCAGGACGGTAATGATATCTCTCCTCCAGTGAACTATTTACTTTCTACTCTTTTGTTCATACCTTTCTTAATTGAATTATATTATAAATTGTTTTATTTAATGATATTTGTAATGTAACCATTTTTATTAGACTAGTCTTAAATATATATATGTGTGATCATCTATCTATATTTAACCTTTTTCCCTTCGCTATTCTTCATTACTAACATGTGTAAATATTTTGTATTCCATTGCGGTTAAGTTTAAAAGTTAATTTTTTTATTTAAAATCTCTTTCCAATTTTATTTATGTTTCTAAATTTTATACCAGTAAGTTTCCTTTGTTTGCCAACTTGATCTCCTTGATAATGCCTCTTTTGTTCGCCACTGGCTTATTACGTATATCAGATTTAGCTATATACATTTTAAATAATTTTTAAACTGTCGGTTTTTAGCGCAAAGCAATTAGAAAATGCTTTGCAAAAGATTTTTATTATTGTACTTTATCGAGGAGATTCGAGTTGACAATTTTATTAAAATTGGGAAGAAAAGACTTAGACTGCAAAAATATTATATCGTTTAATCTGTTTTTAGTGTCTAATTAGTTTTTCATTAATTTAGGGGAATAGCGGAGGCCATTAAAAACATTCTTAATATTTTAAAGTCATTAATTAAATATATTATTTAACTATCAAAAGCTTGAGTTTCCTAATTTTATTATAATGCTTTATTTTACTTTTCCAATGATCCAGGCATGCAAAACACATGTTTCTTAGTACTTTTATTGCACATTTAACTATTTAGCTCCATAGGTGTTCCCGTCCTTGTCTCTACCGCTGATGCTATGCTTTGGGTCAATGAGAAAATAATTTATGCATGTCTCAGATAAGGTTGTTGGTTAGTAGTTAGCCTCGAGAATAGGTGAACAGGGAAGAAGTCATAGTATTCTTGATTTAATATCTCGCGTATGGATGGCCTTGAGGTACTTTCGCCTAGTATTCGAAATCTGACTGTCACAATATTAAATTATAAAAGAATGTAAAATTAATATAAATTTAGGTATAGATAAAATCAGAATGGCAGATATAAAAAGCAATACTGATTATTTTATAAGATATTATAATTTACATGATTAATATAATAAAAAGTAATGAATTCCGAACATTATTAAAAACATTTATAACAAGACAATTTATAAATCTGGAGCTAAAAATAATTTTGCTAATTATAAAACTATATTTATTCTTCCTTTAACTGCTAAAATAATAGAAAATTATATTCATAAAATAATTAAATTTTAAGTAAAAAATAATTTTTTTAATAAAACCCAGTATGGTTTCATAGAAGGTAGAAACACAATTGTTATTGGAGAATTTTGTAGATAAACTTAATAATGCATTAAGTGATAAAAAATATGTAATTGTAATTTTTTTTTAGAGTTTTAGGTTTTTGGCTTATAAACAATTGATTCACAGTTTAGAAAATTGTGAAATTAGAGGAAAATCTGAAATGAATTGAGTACAGCTGTAATGAGCAATATATATATATATATATATATATATATATATATATATATATATATATATATATATATATATATATAATGAGTTTCTCAAGATTCTATACTTAGTGCATTATTGTTTTTTGTTTTTATAAATAATCTAGGAAATATTAATATTAAAAGACCAATATATCAATATGCAGATGATACTATTATTATGAGAGTAAATAAGTATTAATATTGAAATTAAAGAATATCAAGAAATTCTGAATAAAATTGTCCTTTGATGTTTTGAGAGAAGAATTTATATAGATGAAGAAGAACAAAATGTATGCTAATATGCTCTCCTCACATGAAATATTAAAAAAATATTGATTATTGATATACATCACCTGATAGTATATATAATAATAATGCAATATGTAATGATAATAAATGCATAAAAGCAGAATAAGTAAAATATATTAGATATCTTGGAATAATGATTGATAAAAAATAAATGTCTTGGAAACATCATATTAGCATACTAATTAAAAAATTTAGATATTTTTATAACAATGTTCTACAGAATCAAAGATAATTTTCTTTTAAATATTCATATTGTTATATATAAATGTTTATGTGAATCTTTATTGAGTTATGAAATAATACTTTATTTCTAATATTAGAGTAGCATTGCTGCAAAAAAAGAATAATTGATGTAATAGAAGAAAATTATATATATAAGTGGTTAGGAAAATGATATTTTATTATTCAATCAAATTGCTGAATTTATAATTATAGAGAGAAAAAATTAATACTACTCTCAAAAAACAGTTTATAAAACTTTTTGAAATATGTCTAAAAAAAAATGGATATATAAATAGTTTTAAAGTATTGTAATAATTATAGATCTAGAAGAAAACATCACCATGTTCTTAAATTATCCAATAATTTACTTATTGTATTAAAAAGCTTCATTGTAGGGGGGGGGGAGCAAATTAAAAATATTTATTGAAAAAGAGAAAATAGGAAAAACTTAGTTATAGCAAAATATATGTGAGTCTATAATATGTTCTAAACAATATTTTTATTAAGTATAATTAATACTTTGTTGAAATATATTTGTTGTTGTTATTATCATTAGCATATTTGTGTTATGTTTAAAATCAATAGAAAATGTAAATATATAAATGGTTAAGAAAGTTTTCTTCTACAAAAATGCACAACTAGCTTAGTAGAAGAAAAAATGACATTTGTTGATGGTATAAAGATATTTTGATTTGCATTTAATCCATATAAACAAATGAATGAATAAAAATTATATATATATTTGCAAGTTTTTGTTTTTGTTAGTGCATCTTTCACCATTAGCTCAGTCCTATTACAATGATTCATCAGCCCAACATTTCACATTAGAGATACAATTGAAATGGACCCTTTTTCAAGCAAGCCATGTAGCACATGTTACAGTTTAACTTCATATACTCAATACCATATGAGAGTGGTGTAGTGAACATTATCAGAACTCAACATGGTCAAGCAAATCAGGTGTTGATTCCATAACACCATTGCAAATATATTATTCATTCAGTGTGGCAAAGTATATATTTGGGCTAGGGATAAGGTTTAGCTTAATAAATGATTATTATAAATTATTAATATATTTCTTTGAAGTTTGTATCAAAAATTATAAAGCAGAAAATTTGAAACCTGTCATTTGAACTATAATAATTTGCTATGTGACTGCCTACCTATCTGCCTGCCTACCTACCTACTTACCTACCTACCTACTTACCTACCTACCTACTTACCTACCTACCTATCTACTCACCTAACCACCTACTTACCTACCTTCCTATCTATATATACATATACTGAACAAATGATGAAAGATATGTGTAAGAGATTATTATCATGGATCAACTGATGGAAGTTGGTTCATCACAAAATCTGCATCTTGGGGGAACATTTATCTTTTTTACATGTCTTTGATCATATGCTACAGTAATGTGTGATAGAATAGAAGTTTGAAATATATATATAAGTTAAGTTCAAGTATTTCTGTAGATTATGTGTATATACAGTTAAATTGTAATGTATGAATGGTCTCCTTGAAAAAAGTATGTATTAATGTATCTATAATGTGGGAGGTCGGTCTGACTTCTGGATAATGGATGGACATGATAGGATTGAGATAAAAGATGAAAGATGCAATGATAAAAATATAAACTTGCAGAGCGATTATTGTATACCACTCCTCCACAAGTTGTTAAAAGTGGATTGAAACTAATCCCTACCTTGTCTTAGATTGTTGTTGTGAAAGTAATCAATAACTGTCAACATGCGCAAGGAAATTAGAAGTCGCTACTTCTCTAACATTTGTAGACATACTTTGTAGAATGGAATCAGCTTTCATTATTGTAATCATTACTAGTACAGTTATTTAGACAGACAACATTAGTGTAATCGTAAGTGTGTGTACATATAAATAGTCTATTACATAATTTCTATCATTATTTAAAGTTATGAGTTTTAACGTATACATGTCATTTTTTAATGTATGTTCATTTTAACAATTTATAATAGAAAAACAAGAGAGAAATTCCTCTTTCCTTTGTTTAATTTGAAATAGGACCAGCTGTGATATCTGTATTCAATCGTGTGTAATTTTTACACTTTATAATTATGCAAATACCAAGAATAAAGTGCTTTTTCTCATATTTCAATAAATAACTGTGAAGCTTGAAATGCAAAACTAATTCAAAAATTAAAATAAATATAATTTATAAATTAGGAATTCGCTGAAGTTTCAAGCATGAGATTAAATTAAAATTAGAACAGTTTTAATTCCAGTAAATTATATCATATCAACAAAATTTTATATACTATATCTGTACATAAAAATATATATGCATAGTAGTAATTAAAACGTGCACATTCGCACATACAAACTGATTTTCATCTTGGATCAATGAAAATACACACGAATTCAAAGATAAAAGTAATCTTTACATAAACATGGCTGGAAGAATTCCATGAACTGGACTTTAGATAAAAAAGAATTCAATTTCTGAGCAATCCAGGCCTAATCAGACAATTTTAACTAAAAAATAAAATAAATTCACATCATTTCGTAATGTTTATTCTCATGGCTATTGTTTTCTTCTTTGTTAGCTTTTCTTTGGAGATGCTGAAAGAGATCTTTGCTCTGCATAGGATTATTTAAAAGTTGTATTACCATTTAACGATATATGAAGTTTGATGAGGCTGAAAAGTTTTCAACCATTAAGAAACTTTAAGGAATTCTGGAATAGTATGCATTATTTACCAAATGAGGTTTAGATAATGAAATGGCGAGAAAAAAAAAAAAAAAACAGAAATAAAAAAAAGGGGGAGAAGGGAAAGGAATTACCGAAAAGAAAAAGAAAAGAGGAAAACAGGGAGGGAGATAAAATTGATGTTAAAAGATAAAAAGTTAGAGTAAGAAACTCCTTTTATTTAATAATCATTTTTTTCATTTTTTATTTAAGTTTGACTAATTGAAGTTTCAAAGTGAAATTAAGCAAAATTTAATTAATGTAATTATTAATGTAATTGTTATCTAATTTTTGTATTTTTTTTTTTTTTAAACTGAGAATAGCTCTTAAACAAATTCAAAATATTTCCAAAATAAAAACAAAATTATTTAAAACAAGTTGTTGATATGGAAATTACATATAATAATCTACATGCTGATTTGTAAATAAATAAAAAAATACATAACCGGAGTAATATCTCCAATAAAAAGTTCTTTTATAATCGTAATGTTCAGCATACAATAAACTATGGTGTAAAATAAAATTTAAAGTTCACAAAAAATCCTATCCATTGCAAAGTTATAATGAGTGAAACTATATTTCTTTACTATTTCGATATTTTAATATTTTTTGATTATACATTTTTCTGAATATTAAAAGCTTAAAATCATTTTTAATAGAATAAATGCAATAAAAAAATTAAATGTTTGAATGAATAAATAGGTACTTATTTTATTTTTTATTAGTAAATATATATATATTTGAAGAAAATGGGCATACGGCTTTGAGAGAGAAGTGCATTATATAGAGCAATGTTTCTCAATCGCTGGTCCATGGATCGGTGACAATCCATGAAAAAATTTTAGGCCATGAAAAACGTTTTTAGTTTGATAAGTACAAAATAAATTACAAAACTAATTTTCAATGAAACTAAATCTACTTTAACGTGCTTCTGATCTCATGCAGGTTCTGCCATATTGTACAATTTGCACCGTTAGTCAGACTTAACAAAATGATACATTTTTAAATGACTAATAGTACATTAAAGACTTGTATTTTGAAAGGATACATGCAAAAATCTAAGAAATACAAAAAAATATAAGATAGGGGGTTATTCTACTTAAAGAAAAAAGATCAGAGCTGAATTATTTGTTGCTACATGATAGACTAGAATGGGCTTTTGGACTCTACTTAACTGTTATTTTTTATACAAAAGCACTTTAAAAAATATTCAAAGAATTACCATCCTAATTTTGACTCGTCCTTCATCATGTTTTTTTTTTTTTTATTTGAATCATTTATATTTTGTTTAAGTCTAGCCCAAAATAAAATTAATTGTAACAGAGAAAGCGTTTAATGAGGCAAAAATAAGATCCCTCCCTTTTTATCACAAATTTTAAAATACAAGATTTCAGTTATCTGTGGTATTAAATAAAATGTAACAAATAATAATTAGACATTAATAAAAATTTCCAACATTTAAATTTTGAGCATATATATTGTGTACAATATATATGCATCTATAAAAATTTATATATAGGAGATCATCTATTTTTTTCACATGTATGTTGCTTGAGTTGGAGTGGATGTTGAATAGACTGAAAAATCCTAAGTTCAAATTCTAATTACATATATAGGAAATATTCAATATGCACAAATTACATACTGCTTTAGAATTATGTCTTAGTATAAGTTCAGCCCATCCCTTTACTATATTATATATACATTATATTGTAACGATATATAAATATGTCGTTACATTAATTTAAAATAAAAACTTAAAAGTTCGCAAATAAAAGTAAAAAAACTAAACGCTAAAATTAAAATGTTTGTTAAACGTATATATATTCGCACAGATGCTAAACTTTAAAAATATTTTTTTTAATAAATAAAAAAAGGTATTTGAATGTATTTTTTTTTATAAAAAAAAGATTTAAATATAAAAATAGTTTAAAAAAGAAATAACGTAAGTAAAAATAAAAACAGGTATTAATTAATTCCTGTAATCTATAAATGGAAATGATTGTTTATTAATTATCCAAAAGCTGTCTAATTAAAAAGTCAGAGAGTAAATTAGATGAGAATAAAGAGATTTTAGCTTGACCAATGGAAGCACCAAGCCTCAGCTCGGACCCGAACGAAAATTTGGATTAATGACGTCTTTGTTCATTCAATCTGGAGATTTACTATAAAAAGGGAAATACAGTTTTTTTGGACAGTTCCAGCATTGTGTGTTTGAGAGATGCGGTAGGACGCACATACCACACTCTCTATTTAAAAAAAAGAAAAATGAAAAGACTGTGATACCTTGAACCAGCTATTGCCATCTCCAGAACATTATCTTCCAATGGAGGCGTCGCAGGAATTAAAAGCAGAAACCTGGACTCTTCTACCATAAGCTATATGAAATGAACAATTATTAAAATCAATTAAGAACTTTCATCAAGTTTTACAAATTGATAAACAAGCCAACTTAAATGTTAAAACGGACTCTTATCTGATTTTTGTAAGTTTTTAAATCAAATTAATAATGTTTAATTTTATATGTTTTCCGATTGATAAAAATCATTTCCATTTTTTTTTTCTCTTATTGTATAAATTATTTGTTGTTTAAATTTTAAATGATGAAATTTAAAGTTGGGTATAGACGTTGCATAGATTCGTTAGCGGTTGATTATGTTGTGGTTTTCACATTCGATTAGAATATATGGGTCAATGATATCACTGCAAGCATCTTACGATGAATGCTAATGGGATTCGTATATTCCCTATGCAAGTGACGTTTATCGATGACTTTGTATTTTGATCGGTTGTGTTTAATTTGGAATGTTTTTGACCATGGAATCTGTGCAGCTGATCTGTACTCAACATTTTTAAAACAAATTTTATAAGATACATTTGTGCGAACGTATCTAAATGTTAAATTTAAGTCGGGCGTGAATGGCTATATAGTTTTGTAAAGTTATATTAAGGGAGGGTAATCTTAGGTTATTCATTTCATAGTTGAATTGGTTCAATAGATTGGATATATTTGTGTAATTGTAGATGTAGTATGAGATCCGCTTCGGGCAGGATTGCATATATACACCACACACCTTCTGTTTGCCTATGGATGGGTTGGTAAGTCAGCAGAAGACCGCAGTCCATTCCTATGGAGTTTTTTGTTTATTGTTCTACTTGCCAACAGATGTGACATTCCTGTTGGTGGAGAGTCAATGTCTTCTCTAATTCTACTTACTGTTCAGATGTACTTTCCTGACAGTATAGTATTTTGTGTTGTCGTATCATGCTACATTGAATACATGAATGTATCAGATGGATTGGTGCCAGTTTGGTTGCGAAATTTGTGGCCTAAGGTTAAATCAGGGAAGAATATTTTCTTTTCAAATGCAGATCTATGTAGTCTATTCATACTTGACTAGCTAAATAAAACATTAAACTCATTGAAACTTAGTTAAATGTAAAATTAAAAGTTAATATAAAAATCTAAAATGTTAAACTTATTCCTCAAAATTTAAATGTTATTTTATATGTGCGTAAATAAATATTTTTATGTGTTAATTTCTGGCAGTGGCTTTTATTTATTGATATTTAAGATATAAATTAAGATATAGATTTTTATCTCTGTGTCTCCGCTGAGCTAGTGACTTGGGCTAACGATCGGAATATTTAAATAAAGTGGAATCTTAACAGCGCGTATCTGCCTACTTTATAAATTTTTCTAGGCTCAAATGCCTAGATGGCACCCTGGTAGTTGCAGATATTGTTTTTGCGGTTAGATTCGATCTTCACTTTCATTTCGATCGTTATAATATATATATACATTATATATATATATAGGTTGGTAATATGAGATTAGGAGTTAGATTGACATAATATTTACATGGGTGTGATTACGATATCAAGTCCAGTAAGGGTTTTTAGTGTCCCATCAGCAGCATTTTGATGAAATGGATGGTTGAATGTTGGAAAGGTGAGAATTATTGAAGCCTCTCCATTAAAGTTTGAGAAATTGCTATCTTAATAAAAACGGAGGACTGATTGTACATATGTGTGGGAGATTATAATATGGCTCAACTGATAAATGCTGGTTCTACGTGAAATACATATATTTGGAATCTTTTTCATATGTATGTGGTTATGTGTATATTGGCTGCTTGAGAAGAAGTAGAGGATAAATAGACTGAAAAATCCCCAATCCAAATCCCTCTAATTACATATATAGGAAATATTCAGTATAAATAAATTATATACTGCTTTAGAATTATATATACATATAGCTGATGTTCTAGTTCAATAACAAACACTTTTCTCATAACTATTTAATTATTTTACTTTTACTATGTGGAATCTCCCAATAATAATACTATAATGTCATCATTTATCCATGAGAATATCAGAATATATATATGAAATCAAAAGAAGAATTAAAGAGTCTTTATTATTGAAAATTTATTATTCTGAAGCAATTAACTTATTTAAGAGTTCTTTTAATATTAAGGGTGGATGAAAAGTGAATGGATTTGTGGGTAGTTTTTAATATTATATATATTGTGTAGTTTTTAGTAGTTCTTTACACTTGAGAAGTCTGCTTGTAGCAGTGAAACCTTAGGTTGTGGTTTAATATTATTTTTATGCTGGTCTGGTTTAATTTTGGATTTGGGGTAGTTTTGATGATATATTGAAACAGACAGATCGAAGAACCGATCTTAGTTTCATGTGTTGAAGTACGGTAATTCGAACTACTATTCGCCCGCAATGGGATTTTTCCATTTCAAGTCACAAAAATTGTGCTATATATATTTTATGTTTTGTAAATAAATATGTAAAGATTCCGTGCATAAATGTCACAAATCATGAAATAATATTCGTGTGTGCATGGTTTGTGAATTTATAGCAGCTTAATTTAAAAGTTTCATTGCGGGTGTAGTTGCTTAAATTTTAGCCTTTTAGAATTGTACAAAGTCGTTTAAAAATGCTGATCAAAGGTCATATTCCTTTGATCAGTGTTTTTAATTAAAATCTGTGTTGTACAAATGTATAGGGTAATTAAGGTGTATTCGAAATTAGATAAGGAATTTATGTTTGTAATTACTGTGTCAATTTAAAATTGCGTATTAAAGTTAGAGATAGCTGAAAACGGAACAATGGAAATGGATAATTGATATTGTATGGTCAAGCTGTATTGCTGGAGGCTGGAGAAAAGTAGGTGGAGCCTAAAACAAAAACCAGACAGAAAGGTCAACCGTGACCATCTTTAAAAAAAACGAACATTCTAACTTTTGACGTGGCTGAGAGTAGATCGTCTCAAAAACAGCAAAGCAGTTGCTAGAGAAATCTCTCCAACTTTTGTTAAGAAGTCCACCAGTGAACTGTAATGTCGATGGGCTAAGTGCCAGGAGCTGATCTCTGTCCCGCCAATTTGAATCTTCGTGCCGCTGACTGATCATGTTTTATGTGCTTCACGATTTCCAGCTTCCAATCTCCAAATTGACTATGCCTTCCAAGTAAATTTCAAATGCGCGCCTACGTTCGTCAGAAATACCGTTGTGAGAAGCCAAGCCGGATGAAGAAAGAAGGGTAACTGTGTTACATGAACTTTTAACTTCCTCCCGAGCTTAATGTTATAAGTTAATCTGTCAATCAAATGAATCACATGTAAGTTTTTTTTCGTTTATAATGCTACTGTTTCAAACCTGTCAGTAAATTTTCTTTTCTCCTTTTCCTCTGCTCTAGTCTTTAGAAAATAGTTTATAAATATTGTATCTACTAATAATAATTCAAATGAAGACATTTATATTTTTTTTTCCCTTTATTACTTAGGCTATAAACAAACGATGCCAATAGAAATATTTCCCAACTCTGTGTAAAGCTAGTTTATAATATTGATTATGGTTATTTAAAAGGAAGTTCGTTATTAAATTAAAGATTATTTCATTATTGAGTTGGCAGATATTAAATCACTTTATTATGTTTTTTTTGTTTTGTCATACTATTGTAACTGATAATTCAATCTTAAATATGTAAAAGGGTTTTAAGTTATTATCTTAGTTCCATACATGAAATGAGAAATGGTTTTCAGTGTATAATTTGTTGTAATCGCTACCGCCTGAACAACCTGGGGGTTTAGGGGTTTCAGAGTCAGCCTAATTAATTATTGCTTTCGCGGTCAGTTTGATTCCGCCATGTTTTATTGGAATAGTTATATCAGCCTGTTGCGTAGAAATAGACGAATTGATTATCCGGTTTTGTGTAATTCCTTTTCAAATTCACTTCAAGCACTCATCCTCGATGAGTGTGGCAATACCACTCATTCGCCGAAGTTAGCGTCTCGCCATACTACCATATGGGGAAGAAAGCAATTCTTTCCCAGGTTATCTCTTGGGTCACCGGGTTTCGAAATGATCCCGGCTGGTTGTAGTGTCCCGGATCTACTTGGGGGCATTAAGCCTTGTCAAAGTACAAGCCGCCCAGTATTCCGTTGGTGCACCGCAAGTGATTACTGTAGGGCTCTTCAATCTAGGCAACCACTAGTACATCAATCGTAGATATCATATTTATACGAAACCACCCTCCAACTATTCGTACACGCAACGGCTCGAATCTATTCGAATAAAATAACTTAACAAAAATCGTAGATAAATATTTTCAATGCTCAAATGCTCTGATTCCCTTAGCCACCCGTCAATCATTTCGCTACACAAATATTGGTATGAGTTTGTTTACCAGGTAAAATGAGTACTAAAGACTAGTAGCTAATTATAAGAGAATATTTATGGAAATCTTACCGTAATTTTGAATACTATATTTTTATGCTTTCTATTTATTATTAAACAATTTACTCAATCTAATTTTGTGTCTTCCAACTCATTACTCTCGAAGTCTATTAAATCACCTACTGTCTGTAGTGGCAACTTAAATATATACATTACATTAATGACCGTACCAATATCCAGAGTATAATAGAGCTATATATATAAAACTGTAAGTAATTTAGTCTGTGTTCTGAGTTGAGCTAGTAAAGGGATAACCCCGTGCTGTTATAAAGTCATCATCGGTTGGTCATACCGGGGTTTGGGTTTG
This sequence comes from Epiperipatus broadwayi, assembly GCA_028023455.1. Classification (NCBI taxonomy): domain Eukaryota; kingdom Metazoa; phylum Onychophora; class Udeonychophora; order Euonychophora; family Peripatidae; genus Epiperipatus; species Epiperipatus broadwayi. The sequence goes on from JAQFVV010006876.1 coordinate 18,314, forward strand.
AATTTAGTTGGCGTTTTGGAATTTATTCTTAAACGTGGACTGGGTTTGAACTCGGGTACTGTGTATGATTAAGCGTGGTGGATTTATACCGGTACAATATATATATATAAATAAACTGTTAAGGCCATTGAACTCCAAGAAAAAAAAAGATAAAATAAAACAATAAACATTATTGCTGGAAGTATTTTACACTTTATCAATTTTTCTTTTGGCATTTTGTAAAATCTAAGCATTTCACATTTGGAAGTCACACTTTTGGCATAATATAAAATGCTTAGGCATTATACATAATGTCAGTTTTTGCACTTTCTTAGTAACATATTTATACATTAGCATATAGTTCTCTGTAGACTTCTTTCATAAATATTAGAATGTCAAATCCATTTTTAACAAGATTAATTGATAGGATAACAAATAATGTTGATTTAATTTTATGGACCATATTTGTTTGTTTTTTTCAAGTTCTTTATTATCTGAAGTTTTTTCCTTAAATTCTTCCAAAAATTTTGATGTATCTTTATTTTTAAATTAATTTGATTTTTATTTTATTGTTGAAATATTTTTTTAAAAAACCAATAACAACTTTCTCCTTATAGTTGTGCCACCCAATGCCAGCCATAGTAATCAATAGATGCTAGAAGTTTTATGCATCAAAATCTCTTATCCAGTACCTACTTGTCCAATATCTTCACACTAGTTTCTAGCTTGTGTCTTTTTTCTCAAGATAAAGATGTTATTTTTGATATTTTTTTTTCTTTTCCAAAATTATATTTCTTATATTACCAACTTTCCTTGATTATTACATTGATAAAAAAGATATGTTACTTTAGTTATATTATTTTAAACAATTGAAATAGCTTATAGAAAACTTTATTAAACAATCATATGAGTTGTGATGCAATATAGGCTTACCATTAATCTGAACTAATTAAAGTAAAAAAACAAAATTTCCATCCTTTAAGCTTACTATATGGAGATAATTGTATTGTTCTAGTTAGTTCAAAAAATAAATCAAGGTTAGTAGATAATTGACTTTTTAACTATTTTTAGATGAAGGGTAAAATTTAATGCATTTGATTGATATGACTGTAATATGATGGAAGCTTCACTATTGATGAAAGAGAATTCTGTTTTAGCACTGAAACCAATTGGTTATGAAATTTTAATTTTTGGCTGGTTTTTTAATTCTGAATTTGGTGAAATTTGTTTAATTTTGTAACTAGTTTAGCTTTTAGCTCTCCTCTCTCTCTATATATATATTGTAACGTTTATTTATATACGTTACAAATATATTGGCATTGGGTAAAAAAAAAACTAAAAGATAAAAGTGGATTTAAAATTTTGTTGAGTAATTTTTTTTTTTAAAAAAAAAAAAATGTACAATGAGGGTTGAATTATTCTTCTTATTTTTTTTTATGTGATTAGTAATAAAAATAATTGGAGAGAACAAAAGAATTCCAAAAGCAAGTAAAAAAGATAAGCTGAAAGTAGAAATACTCAAATTAATTAAAGATGGCCGAAAACTTGAAGAAAATAAAGACTTTATTACATAAAATTTATAAAGACTGGATAAGATTAAAAAGGCATGGTACTAGCATGCTCAGAAGTCCTAAAAACTGGATATAAAAAGGAGGGATCCGGTTGAAGGAACATCTTGTTTGTTTTGTTTCTCTAGTTGGTCTTGGATAACATTAATATATCCAAGATCGCTCTTCGCTGAAGGAATTCAGCATGTCGCAGTGAACTGGAGCTTCTGAAGACATCGGACCTAATGATGTACACCAGGAAAAGCCTTCGTGACCGACTGGGGAAATGGACCACAAGATCAAGCAATAACCAAAAGGCCGAGCTCATTATAACCAAAAAACTATGCATAGTTATCTACTACTGAATTCATGAAACTTACCGGTAAGAATAATTATCCTGATTGTGACAAAGTTAACTATTTAAAACTACTCGTAAAAATATACGTATAAAAGAATCCCGATAGTGACTTTAATTTTTCTATATGAGAGACTCTTATTTAACCAAGAACTTTTTGTTTATTTTAACTGATATTTATATTTTCTGGATATTTCCCACCTGAATTAAATGTGTTCTCTCAAGGTATTAATTAGCTACTTAACATGAAGTATTTTAGTTTGTCAAAATTAAAAATATTTCTAATATCAATTCTCATTTGTGCGTTATTAATAATAGTTATTATTTTTTATTATTAAATTTATTTTTAGTGTGATAAGATTTAAACGTAAGTTACCTTTGCCAATATGTTTCAATACGCCCAGGACTAATAATCGTAAAAATCATTAATTCTCATTACGGTAGAATTACCGCCCCTTAAAAAAAAAAAAATAATAAAAATCTTTTTATTTTTTTTTTGTTTTACAACTTGCGAGAGGTGCTGGCGACATATTTCAGTGGATTCTTAGGAATTCTGGCGCCCATATTAAATAAAATTAAAAGTTGATTTTGTCAAAAGCACAATTCGTAACAATTAATAGGCTGAAGTTGATCAGGAAAAATAGCTGTGTTTTTAGAATAGAAATACAACTTTCTTCTTTTTTGACATAGCTTGATCAACTCATGCGCAGTTTATATTAGCGTATAAAGGCCTAGCAAAACGAAAAACATTACAATATATATATATATGTAAGTAAAAAATAGTCACCTGTCACATGACTTATATAGCTTGCATTATCAATATGTAATATATAAAGAGCCTGCTAATAGCTCTAAACAAGCTTATTTATTTATTTTTTAATGAAAAATGGTACAAAAAAAGTACCTGAAGCCTTTATCTATGATGATCCTCATCTCCAGACCAGTTTCGAGCTAGGACATTAGATTCAAAATACTAACTCAAGTCAAGCATTTATCTAATTCTTAAATATTAAGAAAAAGATCTAAATCTTCAGACACCTACATGACTTCAAATTCAGCTCTTTAACTAAAAAACTTTATGGGCCTGAACTAAATTCAGTGATCCCATATATTAGTAGGCTTAGCAAATTAGTACAGCCACAGCCCTAATAGCAAAAATTAAATGTGACTATTTTTTACTAATATTATATTTTTTGCTATTAGGGTTTTGACTATATTAATTTGCTAAGCCTACTAATATATGGGATCACTGAATTTAGTTCAGGCTCATATAGCTTCTTTAGTTAAAGAGCTAAATTTGAAGACGTGTAGGTGTCTGAAGACTTAGATCTTTTTCTTAATTTTTAAGAATTAGATAAATGCTTGGCTTGAGTTAGTATTTTGACTCTAATGTCCTAGTTCGTCACTGAAGAGAGCCATAGCTCGAAATCGGACCATCAGAGATATAGGCTTCAGGTACATTCTCTTATAGCATTTATTATTAAAAAATAAATAAATAAGCTTGTTTAGAGCTATTAGCAGGCTCTTTATATATTACATATTGGTAATGCAAGCTGACATGTGACTATTTTTTATTAATATTATATTTTTTGCTATTAGGGCTTTGGCTATATTAATTTGCTAAGTCTACTAATATATGGGATCACTGAATTTAGTTCAGGCTCACATAGTTTTTTTAGTTAAAGAGCTGAATTTGAAGACATGTAGGTGTCTGAAGATTTAGATCTTTTTCTTAATATTTAAGAATTAGATAAATGCTTGGCTTGAGTTAGTATTTTGAATCTAATGTCCTAGCTCCTCACTGAAGAGAGCCAAAGCTTGAAACCGTTCTGGGAATGGAGACCATCATAGTCAAAGGCTTCAATCAGGTACTTTCTCTTGTAGCATTTATTATTAAAAATAAATAAATAAACTTGTTTAGAGTTATTAGCAGGTTCTTTATATATATATATATATTGCAAAAAAAACAGTCTACCATTGGGGGTATTCTGCAAAGCTTATCTTCGAGCTTATTTTGCGAGCTCTCTCGCTCTCTCTATATATACATGTGATTATAAGAGACTTGAAATAAGACTGCCAAGCTCCCTACATCTATCCAATCAATCTTATACAAATTATACAAATGACCACATATATATGAAAAAGATAAATGTTCTCCAGTATATGCATTTTGTGATGAACCAACATAAACACAATCTGTCTCAGTTTATATTAACATAGCAAATCATTAAATTTTAGTGAACAAGCTACAATCTTCTCTCCAACTCTTCAGTCACCCATTTCATTGAAAATCTGATGAAATGCTCAAAACTCTTTTTGATACCAATATTAATGTTATACCCATGTTGACCTTCAGTCAGTCTAACCGCTCACACATAGGATCTTAATATATCCATTTAATTATACAGAAGAGGGATGGGCAGAACACAAGCTGAATATGTAATATTTAAATATATGTATATTGTTTATATTAAATTTAATGTAATTATAAGAGACTTGAACTCAGATTTTCAAGATCCTTACATCTATTCAATGCATTTTGACTTGAACTCAGATTTTCAAGATCCTTACATCTATTCAATGCATTTTATACAATTGATATGCATAACCAAAAAGAGATAAATGATCTCCAATATGCATATTTTGTGCTGAACCAGCACTCATCAGTTGGTCCAGACACTATATCCCATATATATATATATAAACAAAGATTTGCACGGGTTAAATATATAAAATACATATTTTGCGGGTTCATCCATGTTAAAAACTTTTAATATTAATATACCGACATTTCAACTTGGTCACACAAGTCATCCACAGAGTTATAAAAGGTAGAAAGATGGTTGTAGAGGTGCTACAATCACTGATTTGAATAAAACGTTAAAATTCCACCAATAGCAAAAATGTTAAATTTAGGAATGTTTTTTAAAAAAATCTTACCAAATAAAAGGAAGTTTGCATGTATCATCTCACTTATTGATACAATCTGGCCTTTTAAGTATCTCAATGGCTTCTCTAATTTTGCACTGGTAGAGATTATCACATCTGGATATAATCCTGGTACTAGAAAAATCAATTTTATGACCGGAATCTATAGTATGGAGTGAGAGTGCTCATGATGATGAGTGTTGTTTAACTGCATTAGCATGCTCATCTCTCCTAACACTGATGCGGCGATTACTCATACCTATGTAAGAAGCTTTACAATTTGTACATGAGATTTGATAGACAATCCCTCTTGAATCTCATGGTGTCTATCAAATCTCATGTAAAAATTGTAAAGCTTCTTACATAGGTATGAGTAATTGTCACATCAGTGGTAGGAGAGATGAGCATGCTAATGCAGTTAAACAATACTCATCATCATCAGCACTCTCACTCCATACTATAGATTCAGGTCATAAAATTGATTTTTCTAGTACCAGGATTATATCCAGATGTGATAATCTCTACCAGTGCAAAACTAGAGAAGCCACTGAGATACTTAAAAGGCCAGATTGTATCAATAAGCGAGATGATACATGCAAACTTCCTCCTATTTGGAAAGATTTTTTTAAAAAACATTCTTAAATTTAACATTTTTGCTATTGGTGGAATTTTAACGTTTTATTCAAATCAGTGATTGTAGCGCATCTACAACCATCTTTCTACCTTTTATAACTCTGTGGATGATTTGTGTGACCAAGTCAAAAATGTCAGTATATTAATATTAAAAGTTTTTAACACAGATGAACCCGCAAAATATGTATTTTATATATATATATATATTCAATTAGTGCTCAGTTTATATATAGTAAATCATCAAACTTTAATGAACAAGCTTTAATCTTCTCAACTCTTCAACTTTTCAGCATCCATTTTTATTGATAGTCCGAAGATAAAATAAGCTGGGTTGTATAAAATGGATTGGATAAATGTAGGGAGCTTGAAAGTCTGAGATCAAGTCTCTTATAATTACATTAAATTTACTGTAGATAATATACATATATTTAAATATTACATATTCAGCCTGTATTCTGACCATCTCTTGTCTGTGTAATTAAATAGACATATTAAGGTCTTATATGTGAGGGGTTAGATTGAATTAAGGTCAATATGGGTATGACAATAATATTGGCACTAACTAGGGCATTGAGCATTTTGTCCTTGGATTTTTAATGAAATGGATGGCTAAAAAGTTGGAGAATAGAGCAGATTGAAGCTTGTTCATTAAAATTTGATGATTTTCTATCTTAATACAAACTGAGTACTAATTGTATATGTGTGGGAGATGATAATTTGGACCAACTGATGAGTGCTGATTCCACATAAAATACATACATTGGAGATCATTTATCTTTTTCTCATGTATGTGATCACGTGTATCAGTTGTATGAGATGGATTGGATATATATAAGAAGCATGAAAGTCTGAGTTCAAGTCCCTTTTAATTTCATTAAATTTAGTATAGACAATATACATATATTTAAATATTATATGTATATTGAAATGTTGAATATGTGGAGTTATCCATTTAAATCAACTTAATTAGAATCCACTTAACCTAAAACATTTGTACTAGGTCAAGAATCAAAGTAAACTGACAAACTGATGCATCCAAAAAGATTTAAATGAATAACTCCACACATTCAAGATTTCCATCAAAACATATATATATATATATATATATATATATATATATGTTTTGATATATATATATATATATATATATATAACATTAAAAGCCCAAAGCTAAAAAATAAATAATCAAAATTACCCAAAATTTACCACTAAACCAAACTAGCCAAAGAAAGTAAACTCTAAAACATATGATTTCACTATTAACAAACACACTTCTCAAGTGTAAAGGACTAAAAGAAAACAAATTTATACTAAATATTACCCAGTAATTCTACTTGCATCCAATATACCCTAAATCTTAAAATAACTTTTAAATAAATTAATTGCTTCACCATAATAATGTTTTAATAATAACAATTCTTTAATTCTTTTTATTTTATTTCTTTCAAAGAAGACAACTTCAGCCTCATCAAAATTAATAGTGTGGCCTGTATCTTTTTCATGAATATATAAAACAGAACTGAAATATTTATTTATAACCCTACTTTAGAGTTTATTCTCTTTGGTTAGTTTATTTAGTGATAAATTCAAGGTAATTTTAATATATATATATATATATATATATATATATTAAAATTACTTTCTTATATATATATATATATATATATATATATATATATATAAGAAAGTTACTGTTATCATTAACTGAAATAATTATACAAATATATAAACCATTTTATACAATTACAATATCCAGTAATGTCCTCTGTTTAAAAGATATAGACTTTTAAACAGAGGGTGTTACTGGATATCTGTAATTGTGTATATATATATACAGTAATTGTATAATGGTTTATATATATATATATATACGGTAATTGTATAATGGTTTATATATATATGAAAATCATGTAAGAAGAATCAATCTATTGTTATTAATTTGCTTGCACTACTCTGTCAATAATTATTTTAAAATCATAAGTAAATCACCTAAGCTTAGAGTTTATTTTTATATAAACCAACACCTATTGATCATGCTTAATTTAGGACTTGATTTTATTGTGAGCCTGATAATTCAAATGATGAATTATTTGTACAAATTTAATTTGATATCATAGGGAAGAGACAATAACTTATTTTTAATTATCAATGATTTTGAATTATATTAATGTTGAATATTAGCTATCTATTAATTACTATATATATATATATAATAAATAAAATGTCCATTAATTAAAAACAAAATTGTAAATATAAATAAATAACAAATTTAACGGTTTACAAACTATTACAAACAATCCTTAAATCTGCAAAAGTACTTTCGGTTAATTTCTTAAACCTGCCTCAACTTCTGTGGATTTAAGGATTGTTTGTAATAGTTTGTAAACCATTAAATTTGTTATTTATTTATAATATATATATATATTGTAAAGGGTAGCTTACAATGCACACATTCCTAAAAGCATATTTATTGAACCCAATTCATTTGGAATTTATATTAATAGTGGGAAAATTATTATTTGTTATTATTATTACCTATATACATATAATACACAATAAATTACTAAGTTATAATAAATAAAATACAATCAATATTTTAGAAAGTAATATTATATATATATAAAACTATTTGATTAAATAAACTGTATTGTATTTTTTTTTAATTTAAAATTGAATATTAATTAATAGTTAAATGAATGTGGGATGACCTGAAGTTAATTAGGTGGATACATATGTGTGAAAATAAAACTGATTTTATTATTTTCTTATTTTTTTTATTTATAATAAATCTAAATGTATTTAAACAATAAGCAGTTAAAGATATTAGCGTTCCTGGAAATTGACATGCGTGAAATGTATAAAAACAAAAGACAGTTTACAAATCGTTCTTCTTATTGTTATAACAGCTGTAACAAAAGACAGCAATTAAAATAAAATTTAGAATGCTAAAATGGAGTTTTACTTTTTCTTTTAGTTAAATTATAAACATTTTAAAAGTCAAATGCTATAACTAAAAGTTTATCAAATTCAAAGGAAAAAAAGTGAAATAAGAAGTAAGAATAACTGATTAATTCTTAAATAATTAAATCGTGTTTTAAAAGTTGTTGGAGTAAATTTGAATATTTTAAATCTTTTCAGAAACAATAACGAGAATTAAATTTGCTGGAAATTGGAAAAGAATAAAAAATGAAATAGTTTTCTTAATATATATATAATGCTTCAATATTATTCAATAAAAATATATGATTATAAATAATTATTAAATTGTACTTTAATATGAAAATGGACTAGAGCAAAACATGCTATTGTGTGTCATGGTATTTCCTGCCAGCTGCATTATATATATATATATATATATTGTACCAGTATAAATCCATCACGCTTACTCATACACAGTACCCGAGTTCAAACCCAGTCCTCGTTTAAGAATACATTCCAAACGCCAACTGCATTCAAACCCAAACCCCGGTATGACCAACCGATGATGACCTTATAACAGCACGGGGTTATCCCTTTTCTAGCTCAGCTTAGAACATAGACAAATTCTTACAGTTAATGATATATATATTTATTATACTCTAGATATTGGAACGGTCATTCATGTAACGTATATATTTAAGTTGCCAATACAGACAGTAAGTGGCTACCTAGACTTAGAGAGTAATAAGGTGGAGGACACAAAAAGTAGATTAAATAAAGTGTTTAATAAGAACAATTAGAAAACATATAAATATAGCGTTCAACAGTACGGTAAGACTTTCATGAATCCTCTTGTATTTAGCTACTAGTCTTTAACAATCATTTTATCTCGTGAACAAACTCATGCCAATAGCTGTGTAGTTAAATGATTGACGGGTGGCTAAGAGAATCAGAGTATTTGAGCATTGAAAAGATATTTATCAAAAGGGTTTTATTAACTTATTTTATTCGAATAGACTCGAGCCGTTATGTAGATGGACAGTTGGAAGTGGTTTTATATAAATACGGCATGGAAGATAGATGTACTGGTGGTTGCCTATATTCAAAAGCCCTACAGTAATCACTTGCGGTGCATTAACGGAATACCGGGCGGCTTGTACTTTGACAAGGCTTAGCGCCCCCAAGTAGCTCCGGGACACGACAACCAGCCGGGATCATTTCGAACCCGGTGATCCAAGAGATAACCTGGGAAAGAAACTGCTTTCAATCCCCAATGGTAGAATGGCGAGACGCTAACTTCAGCGAAGGGAAGGCATTGCCACAGACATCAAGGACGAGTACTTGAAGTGGATTTTTAAAAGAAATTATACAAAACCTGGAATCTATTCGTCTGTTTCTACGCCACAGGCTGAGATCCTTATCCCAATAAAATATAGCGGAATTAAACTGATCGCGAGAAAAATAACTAATTAAATTTACTCTGAAACCCTTAACCCTTCAGGTTGACAGGCGATAGCGATAGTATTAAATTATACAGTGAATCATTTCTCATATCATACATGACATTAATATAACACTTTAAAACCAATATATATATTTAACATTGAACCTTAGATTGCAATTATATGACCACTTAAAATAGAATAATAAAGGGATTCAACATTTACCAACTCGAAATATAAAAGAATATTTAATTCAGAAAACGAAATTTACTTTTAAATAACTTGATCATTATTGTACACTAGTTTTACACAGAGTTGGGAAATATTACTATTGGCATCGTTTGTTTATGGAATATGCAACACAAAGAAAATATAAATGCATTCATTTAAATTATTATTACTCTTAATTACAATTTTTATAAATTATTTCTAAAGACTAGAGCGGAGGATTAAAAGAAAAGAAAATTTACTGACAGGTTAAACAATAGCATTATAAACAACATAAAAACTTACATGTACTTTATTTGATTGATAACATTAAGGTCGGGAGAAAGTTAAAAGTTCGTGTAACACAGTTACTCTTCTTTCTTCATCCGGCTTGGCTTGTCCCGATTGATATTTCCGACGAACGTAGGCGCGCATATTGAAAGTTATTTGCAAGGCATTGTCAATTTGGAGATTGGAAGCTGGAAACTATGAAGCACAAACAACATGATCAGTCAGCGGCACGAAGATTCAATTTTGCAGGGCAGAGATCAGTTCCTGGCACTTAGCCCATCAACATTGCAGTTTACAGGTGAGCTTCTTAACAAAGTTCTAGGAATTACTCTAGCAGCTGCAGTCTTGTCTTAAGACTACCTCTCTCAACCACGTCAAAAGTTAGAATAAGTTTTTTTCTAAGATGGCCACGATTGACCTTTCCGCCTGGTTTTTGTGTTTAAGCTCCTCCTACTTTCTCTAGCTTCCAGCCATCCAGCTTGACCATACAACATTAATTATCCCCATTGTCCTTTTACTTTAATACGCAATTTTTAAATTGACACGGTAATTACAAATCTACATTTCTTATCTAATTTCGAATACAATTTAATTACTCTGTACATTTGTGTAATTTAGATTTTAATTAAAAACACTGATCAAAGGAATGTGACTCTTGATCAGTATTTTTAAACGACTTTGTACAATTTTAAAAAAAAACTAAAATTCAAACAAATACGCCCGCAATAAACTTTAAATTAAATTGATATAAATCCACAAACCATGCACACACGAATATTATCTCATGGTTTGTGACATTTATATACGGAATTTTACCTATTGATTTACAAAACATAAAATATATAACTAATTTTTTTATTATGACTGAAAATAGACAAGTCTCACTGCGGGCAGATAGTGGTTCGAATTACCGTACCTAAAACACATGAAACGAAGATCGGTTCTTCGATCTGTCTGTTTCAATATATATATATATATTTCTACCTTATTGTAAACATACAAGAAGATGCCTTCAGTCCAAAGTAAACAAGGATTGGAGTACACTATGGTGAATCAAATGAGGGGCAAGATGTTTACCATTAAACACAACTACAGGAGACACCATTGTACTTATCTATCCTTGCTAAGGAGAATGATTTACTAAGTGAAACTGCTTTGAAGAACAACTTGCCTAACTATCAACTACTACTACTACTACTTCTATTATGATGATTTTTAGGAACTTTGTTCCAATTACAATTTTTAATCAAAGAATCAATATTGTAAATTTTTGTTTATTTATTATTTTATTTTTTTATTCATATTATCTGTTGTATTTTCACACTCTGATGCTGAAGCCTCATTTTTTAGAATTAGCAAAGAAGAAAAGGGGGAATTATTTATTTTGATATTTTTTTTATATTTTCATTATAAATAAAATTTAGGTAATACCACCTGCTTCACATCAGGTTATCTACATAAATATTGAGGTTAGATTCTTTAAATTTATATATAGGTTAAATTACAACACTTATACAGAATACATATTATATGTTTTATTTTGTGATTAACCGTCTATGTATATTTTCCAGTATGTTTGACTAATCAACTGGGATCTGTCTCTATTATATATATAAATTGGGGAAACTTGTTAAATAGATTAACATTTGTAAATATATCATTTAGCTAGCCAGCATCTCAATTATATTAAATAACTAAAGTTGATTTTTCTATATAATTATAATTTGTAGAGAATGAGTGACATAGGTGGATTTCTACCATGGGGTATAAGGGTTGGATCTAGAGGATAATTAATTAGTAAGATGGTAGAGGTTCACTTGTGATACATGTTCATATGATGATTATTATATATTTTTTATTTTTTTTTATCATTACTATTGCTGTTATACTTGATATTTATTATTGTTAATAAATGTTTGAGAGTTTATATTATTCCGGTCTCTGGTTTATTGAGTTGTCCTAACATTCTACAGTTTAGAAATAATTATACATGCACACACATCTATTTTTCTTATTATATGAAAGGTTGAAAATAAAACAAATATAATAAATGCTAGTTGTAACCTATATATAGGTGCAGGAGTTGCTGTGTATATCTGTTCATACCTGCTAAAGGAGTTAAAAGAAATATTCTCTGGGCTTGAATATTAGGGTATAATGGAATTAAAAAGGGGAAAGTGGATGAACTAACCTAAATTGCATTTAATATTATTAAATAGGGATAGAATTAGTCAATTAAAGGGTGTGCAATCATTGGTTAAGCATTTCATCAGGTTCTCATTAGCACTCTATCAGATGACCCACAGTCTGAACATAGGTGTATGCAACTTTTTTCCTTTCTAAGCCTGGTAGGCCTCTGCAGATTGTTTCATTAGGGGTAATAAACTAGAGTATATTAACTTATCCTCACACCATATTGATACATCTGCATAGTATTACAGTCTGCAAGTTAGTTGACCATCCATTACATCTGGTGCACCATCATTAGGCTTGGTTAGTTTATGACTTGATGAAGAATACTGCCCATTATCTGGTGTTTGCAATGTTTGAGATTAGTTGTAATTGTTCTGTCCATTATATCTGGCACCAGCAATGTTTGGGGCTCGATAGATAGGTCTATCATCACATATAGATTTTATATAAGTTGGTCACATATTGTGATCGAACCAGCTGATTGTTGATATATCTGATAGATATATCCAAGTGCTAATTGTTTCCATCTATTATATGTGGCGCCCAATGTGGGGCATGATGTGTAGTGGGTCTACACACTGCTAAAGATTGAATTAGTGACTAACATGACTGGTATAATAGGTATTAGGAGGGTGTTTGATGAGAATTGTTCCGTCCATTATATCTGGTGCATGACATGGTAGGCATGAAGATATTACAGTTGATAGAGGTATCCAAGTATATTTACTAATGGTTATATCTGACATGCAATGTGTTAGGCATATAAATATTACAGTTGATAAATGTATCCAAGTATATTTACCAATAATTACATCTGGTATCCAGTATGTTAAGTATGAATATACTATAGTTGTAAAGGAAGTCTAGCCATTGGACTGATGTTTAAATTTTTTTTAAAAAAAATGTTAAAGCACATTTCATTTTATATTTTTCTATCAACATAAACCCAAATGAACTTATACACTTGGCAAATAACTAGCACTTTCATTAAAAATAATAGTAGTAAGGATAATAGATCACATGAACTTGAATCAATTTTCAATAAGAGATCTAAAGTATTGAGTGTAAATTGGAAATATAAAGGATTGGACAATAAACTGAGACCGATGATAAATAGTTAAGTGATTAATAAATATTAATAAAATAGTAGAGTTAGGCATGTAAAAGGACATAGGCTAAAAGTAGATCTATTAAAAAAAGAGAGGTAAAGATAAATGCAATGGTTGGGAATGGCATGATGCACTGTGGCATGTGATTATTTATAGTTTCATAAATAAATATTTTATAAATAGTTTACAAATAAATAAATATTTAATGATAACTAGAAGTGGTAAGCAATTAAGTAATATGGAGTCAAAACATTTGGAGACAGGGAAAGATAATAGTGATAGAGAGATGGTAGATGATACTGCCAGTAATAAGGTAGAATTTGTGATGATTCAGACACCTGGGGGGTCTATTCTAGAAGGTGAACAATCCCCACAAATGCAGGAAGGAAGTCATACAGTTTCTCAAATTCAGATGATTCCTCCCAGTGAGATTGTTCAAGTGCCTGAAGTAGGAGTAACTCAGGCTATTCAAGACTCTACAACATTGGCACAATTAATCCAAGTAATCATGAAGATTAATAGTAAAATGGAGAATATGGCAACCAAGATGGAGAATATGGCAATCAAGGCTGATGAAATGAAAAGTGATATGAATAGCAATATGGAGAATATGAAAAATGATATGAATAGCAATATGGAGAATATGAAGAATGATATGAATAGCAATATGGAAAATATGAAAAATGATATAAATAGCAATATGGAGAATATGAAAAGTGATATAAATAGTAAGCTGGAAAATATGGCAACCAAGGCTGATATAAATAAAATAAAGGAAGAATTGAAGAAAGATGTGAATGATATAAAAGAACAAATGGAAACAAAAGTTGATAATGTTGAAATTAAGCTGTTTGAAGATATGGGACAACTTTCCCTTAAATTAGGAAATGTTCAAAAAGACAATATTGAATTGAAACAAGGAATGTTAGAGATGAGAAATGAAATTGATGTAAAGAATACAAAATGCCAACAGCAAATAGATGATTTTAAATCCAGTGTCATGGAACAATTGAATCCAAAATATGATGAGGTATGCAGAAATCAAGAAAATTTTAAGGAAGAAGTGTGTGAAAACCAATGGAGGCACCAAGATGAAGTTCAGCTGGAAATACAAACTATCTGTACAGAGTTGGAGCAAAATTTTACCAAACAAAATACGGAGATAGAAACCTTAGGACAAAAACTAAAATGTTTAGATAAAACCATTGTTCAGAGGTTTGGAATCACTGAATCCCAACTGAGTAAGGGTACATTAGTTGTTGAAACACAACAAACCCAGACTAATTCAAGTACTCAATATACTGAATTTAAGTTGAGAGAAAATCAATTGAGTGATACTCTCAATATTGAAGTGATACAAAGATCACAAAGTTTCAAGATTGATTCTGAGTTAAATGATGAAGCCATAGGAGTCGATGACACATCATACTCTGAAGATGTCATGATAGAGTATATGAAAGAAGGTTCAATGATAAATGATTTGGTTTCATATTTGAGATCATTGAGGTACATTCATGTTTACCATTGAAACAAGGATAAAATGCTTTTCAGACATGACATTTATGAGCATAATAGCAATAACAAGGATGGATTGTTACAAGTTCAAACAGCTTTCTTAGGAGAAAACTGTCACATTACAAATGCCATTGTTGAAGGCATTAAAGAGATTGGTGAATTCGATTGTCTTAGCTGAGGATTATGAAAATTAGAGTCTTTCCATAATCAACAAGATGATCCAAACATAGAAAATTATATGATAAGAATAGAGATGACCATGTTGCAGTTCACCAACTTATGAATGACCCTTCACATTTATGAGGCATCTAAATGACAGTATTTAAAAGAAAAAGTACATAACAAAGGAAGGACTTCAAATGATGCAACTTAGGAAACATAAAATGGACTTTTCATGATGGATGAATGCTCAAAAGATGTATATATTTTATTTTTTTTTTGAAAAAATAAATAAATAAATGAATGAATAAATCAAATCGTGTATATATATATAATAAAACTTATGATAGTATAAGAAAATGATCTGGTAAAACAGATAGACCAGATAGTTAATTATATCAACTGGAGTGTGAATGAATCCACTGGATTCACACCCATTGAACTACATTTTATTCAATCAATTCCCATGTTGTTCACTAAATATCAACCTATGATTAGATATAAACAAAGTAGTATGGAGGAAAATGTGCAGAAAGCATATCTTCGATTGGTAAGTAAGGCCAATAAAAGGAACAGAAATAAGACTGGAACTCCATATACTTTCAAAGTAGAAGATCAAGTTTTAATTAAAAAAACCCTCATGTTAGTAAGCAAATTGAAAATAAATACAGTAAGTTTTACCATCTATATGAAGGACCTTACACAATAGTTAAACAATCGAGTCCTAATGCATTTTGGTTGGATATGGAAGGACAGGTTAGGGGCATGTATAATACCTGAATTATGAAACTATACTATGGACAATCTTAGTAATTGTAGAATTGTCATATTCAACTGATGTGTGAAAAAAAAAGAATGTTGATAAGTATAAAAAAAATTAGATATTATGAAGTTAGGTTAAAAATTATGATGAGAGTATTCCCTAATGGATGCCAAAGCAAATGTTAAGATACTTTAGAGCTACTTTATTTAAAAGAGTTAAACCACATTAAGTGATGGTTGCTCCAATCTTTTGTTAGTCCTCAAATGAAATCCAATAAGACTCAGTAGGAGCAGGATAGAGGATAACAAAAAAAAGTGCTATCTGAAACAGAAACACATTTTTATTAGTGTGCTCAAAACATAACCATCATTAGTTTAAAAAATACATATATTTGAACCCCACCTTGAAAAGTATTGCATGAGAGTGAGCAGAGATGAATAGAAAGCAATTTGTGTAGTTGAGTGTAGAAAACAGTAAAATAAGGTTTCACTACCCTTCTTATATTTGTTGAAAAAAAAACCCATCAAACTTCAAATGCAAACCTTGTGTAAGTGTTAAAATTTTCATTACATATTAAAATTCTAACCCTGTAAGGAAGGGGGTTGTAAAGGGTAGCTTACAATGCACACATTCCTAAAAAGATCAAGCATATTTATTGAACCCAATTCATTTGGAATTTATATTAATAGTGGGAAGATTATTATTTGTTATTATTATTACCTATATACATATAATATACAATAAATTACTAAGTTATAATAAATAAAATACGATCAATATTTTAGAAAGTAATATTGTATATATATATAAAACTATTTGATTAAATAAACTGTATTGTATATATATATATATTTTAATTTAAAATTGAATATTAATTAATAGTTAAATGAATGTGGGATGACCTGAAGTTAATTAGGTGGGTACATATGTGTGAAAATAAAACTGATTTTATTATTTTCTTATTTTTTTTTATTTATAATAAATCTAAATGTATTTAAACAATAGGCAGTTAAAGATATCAGCGTTCCTGGAAATTTATGTGCGTGAAATGTATAAAAACAAAAGACAGTTTACAAATCGTTCTTATTGTTATAACAACTGTAACAAAAGACAGCAATTAAAATAAAATTTAGAACGCTAAAATGGAGTTTTACTTTTTCTTTTAGTTAAATTATAAACATTTTAAAAGTCAAATGCTATAACTAAAAGTTTATCAAATTCAAAGGAAAGAAAGTGAAATAAGAAGTAAGAATAACTGATTAATTCTTAAATAATTAAATCATGTTTTAAAAGTTGTTGGAGTAAATTTGAATATTTTAAATCTTTTCAAAAACAATAACGAGAATTAAATTTGCTGGAAATTGGAAAAGGAAAAAAAAATGAAATAGTTTTATTAATATATATAAGCGCTTCAATATTATTCAATAAAAATATATGATTATAAATAATTATTAAATTGTACTTTAATATGAAAATGGGCTAGAGCAAAACATGCTATTGTGTGTCATGGTATTTCCTGCCAGCTGCATTAATTATATCTATATATATATATATATTTCTACTTTATTGTAAACATACAAGAAGATGCCTTCAGTCCAAAGTAAACAAGGATTGGAATACATTATGGTGAATCAAATGAGGATCAAGATGTTTACCATTAAACACAACTACAGGAGACACATTTGTACCTATCTATCCTTGCTAAGGAGAATGATTTACTAAGTGAAACTGCTTTGAAAAACAACTTGCCTAACTATCAACTACTACTACTACTTCTATTATGATGATTTTTAGGAACTTTGTTCCAATTACAATTTTTAATCAAAGAATCAATATTGTAAATTTTTGTTTATTTATTATTTTATTTTTTTATTCATATTATCTGTTGTATTTTCACACTCTGATGCTGAAGCCTCATTTTTCAGAATTAGCAAAGAAGAAAAGGGGGAATTATTCATTTTGATATTTTTTTTATATTTTCATTATAAATAAAATTTAGGTAATACCACCTGCTTCACATCAGGTCATCTACATAAATATTGAAGTAAGATTCTTTAAATTTATATATAGATTAAATTACAACACTTATACAGAATACATATTATATGTTTTATTTTGTGATTAACTGTCTACGTATATTTTCCAGTATGTTTGACTAATCAACTGGGATCTGTCTCTATCATGTATATATAAATTGGGGAAACTTGTTAAATAGATTAACATCTGTAAATATATCATTTAGCTAGCCAGCATCTCAATTATATTAAATAACTAAAGTTGATTTTTCTATATAATTATGATTTGTAGAGAATGAGTGACATAGGTGGATTTCTACCATGGGGTATAAGGGTTGGATCTAGAGGATAATTAATTAGTAAGATGATAGAGGTTCACTTGTGATACATGTACATATGATGATTATTATATTTTTTTAATTTTTTTTTATCATTACTATTGTCGTTATACTTGATATTTATTATTGTTAATAAATGTTTGAGAGTTTATATTATTCTGGTCTCTGGTTTATTGAGTTGTCCTAACATTCTACAGTTTAGAAATAATTATACATGCACACACATCTATTTTTCTTATTATATAAAAGGTTGAAAATAAAACAAATATAATAAATGCTAGTTGTAACCTATATATAGGTGCAGGAGTTGCTGTGTATATCTGTTCATACCTGCTAAAGGAGTTAAAAGCAATATTCTCTCTGAGCTTGTATATTAGGGTATAATGGAATTAAAAAGGGGAAAGTGGATGAACTAACCTAAATTGCATTTAATATTATTAAATAGGGATAGGGTTAGTCAATTAAAGGGTGTGCAATCATTGGTTAAGCATTTCATCGGGTTTTCGTTAGCACTCTATCAGATGACCCACAGTCTGAACATAGATGGACACAACTTTTTTCCCTTCTAAGCCTGGTAGGTCTCTGCAGATTGTTTCATTAGGAGTAATAAATTAGAGTATATTAACTTATCCTCACACCATATTGATACATCTGCATAGTAGTACAGTCTGCAAGTTAGTTGACCATCCATTACATCTGGTGCACCATCATTAGGCTTGGTTAGTTTATGACTGTTGATGAAGAGTACTGCCCATTATCTGGTGTTTGCAGTGTTTGGGATTAGTTGTAATTGTTCTGACCATTATATCTCACACCAGCAACGTTTGGGGCTCGATAGATAGGTGTATCATCACATATAGATTTTATATAAGTTGGTCACACATTGTGATCGAACCAGCTGATTGTTGATATATCTGATAGATATATCCAAGTGCTAATTGTTTCCGTCCGTTATAATATATATATATATAATAAAACATGCTTTTGGGAATAATCATGCTTAATAAAATAAAATAAATCTATGACATTTTGATGACATTTATCCTCGACTGGGTGAAAAAAATATAATAATAATCAAATGGTTAGAGTAGATAGAATTGTTTCACATAGTTATTGTATCATGTGTTTGTTGAATAGTTTGATTTATATTTAGCGGTATTTTTTATATTCATTTGCATTAAAATACTCTTCCAAGTAGTTGGTAATATTATTATTTCATCATGCTTATTAATACAATATATGTTTTTAAAATTTCTATAGCATCATAGTTATTGTACATGAATATGATTTTAGTATTTGGAAAGTCTATTCAATGGCTAGTATCCAAAACATTGAGAGCAACTGCTGAAGATGTTGAGAAATTTTTTTATTGCATTAATGTTTTCATTTTTTCTTGTAGTTATATATTGATTGCTCCTTTCTATGTATGTAGTTGGGCACATGCCACATGAATTTGATGTATACACACATACATACATCTGACAAAAACCTTTGGGTATAAAAATATTAGACATGGTTTTAGATAACTTTATTTTATGTAATATTGAGAGATAAAAAAACCTTTATTACATATTAATATTAATGGTTTTTATAATACTTTTGATATCAAAATCTAATTTAACTATAAATATTGGAAAGGTAGATTTTGCTAATACTTTATAGTTCTATAAGTCTTAAGTATTTTTTTTTGGAGTTTAAAAAGATTATTTTTAAGTATAGATAAATAATAGCAATAATCAGAATAAAGATGATGAACAAATTGAAGATATTTAAATATGTTGTTAACTGAACTAAAATAAATTATTTGAAGTGTAGTAGCTTCATACAATTTATTAATTGAATATTTTGCAATTGGAAAAAAACAATTAGTAATTATAAAAAAAGATCATTGTCATGTTTGTCTTTGAAACTAACAGTATAAGCTTCAACCCAGAATCCTTCTACTTTAAATATCTCAAGATCCAGAATAAATGTATCATTATTTGTGACCATTTTGGATCACATTCAGCATTATATATAATGTACATGCACATTGAATTTTTTGCTTCGAACAATTCACTACAATAATGAAAGTGCTAAATCAAAGCTGAATTGAGAAAAATATAATTAATAAGGAATAATAATATATTCTGGTTTATCAATTTTATGTTTGATCATCAATTAATCTTTTGATATAAATAATCATATGATAAATAAATAAACCAAAGTTCATTAAACAGATAATAGTCATATGATAAATAAATAAACCAAAGTTCATTAAACAGATAATAGTATAAAATTAAGTAACTTAATTTTATAAAATCAGAAAATAGGTGTTATGGATTCTATAACTATATACAAAAAATTATAGCTACCCAATCCAATTCAACTATTAAGTCATGATTATTTAACAATGATTAATTCTTGCCAAGCAATTATAAATAAGTGATTTAGTAGTTGAAATAAATTGTGATATTGAAATATGGTTGATTAAATTTTTTTGTATATTTTTCCAGTTTATGTTATTATGCATGGATATATATATAAATCATACCATACTTGTTCAACAGTATCAAGTCTTTCAACATAGTAGCCCAAATTAAGAATTTTGGAAATATTGATAATTGAATAAATTAAAATTTATTTATTTTCAACATTTAATAGAATAAATTCATTGAATGTATTAATTTTAATAAGTAATAGTAATCTATCTTATCAGAATGTATTTTACATATGTATAAATTTAACAGATATGTGCAAATAACTGTTTGCAGCTGACAATTAAAGAAGACAAACATAAAAGTTTCTGAATTGGGATAGAGGTCTGAAAGACAGCGATACTGTTATGTATGCTTTAAATATTCATTAGCTATAGAAAGCAGCATAAATAAATTCTCGTGGTCAATTTTTGATAATTCACCTTTATTTTTATAAAAACAGTGTTTTGAAATATATTCACATAATGATCATCTTTTACTTATATTTTGCTATTTAAGCAAGTGGTTTGAAATTTAAAACTACAAAATTTTGAATCAAATCAAGGTTTTTAATCACTACGTTGGCTTTCCTTTTGGGCTAGTAGCTAAATGTTTTCAGAATCTTATTCATAAGCTATAGCAGACGTTTTTAACAGAAAATATATTGTTATATAATTTCTCTAATTTAAATCTGATCTAATATAAATTAAATATAAGCTATAATTTCTCACATTATGTTTTTTTTTTTTTTTTGGAATGAACTACTGATTATCTAAAAGATTATAGTATTATATTATATTGGTGTTAGATTCTGTTGAATTTTGATAAATACCTAAATATAATTACTACATTTTTTAAACTCACATTTTATCATTAAATAAATATAAAAATGTATAAAAAGTCTTTACTTGCAAACATTTTTTATATTTAAAAAATCTTTTTCAAGACTATTTAAATTTAATTGAATATGAATTCAATTTCAGTAAGTCTTAGATAATTTAGATAAATAAATCTGTAGCAATTGTAATGCCACAAGATTTATAAAAAAAAAACAATTTTAGTTATTTTTTAATAATATAAATTATTTTTCAGTCATTCTAGATATATCATGATATTGACATTTTTCAGTCATTCTAACTATATTATAATGTTGACTTTACTGATATCCCCCTTCCTTTTTTTATATTAGGTGATGCATCTTAGGAGATGAAGGTTAGTCAGACCTTGCTTTTTCTTTACAATATAATCACAGTGGTAGTCATATTTTATTCATGTGACAAACCTATTACTGCCTGGCCAATTGAACGTGTAGCTAATTATTCTGGGAATCTTCTTCTTGGTGCCCTTTTTCCAATTCATGCAAGAGATGAAAAGCGCATTTGTGGACCAATTCAGGAGTATGATGGAATTCGTCCATTTGAAGCTATGATGTTTGTACTCCGCAAAATTAATATGGATAACAGTATATTACCTGGAATTACTCTTGGAGTATTAGCATTGGATAGTTGTGATAGTGAGACCCATGCCTTAGAACAAGGATTAGATTTTATTAAAGGATTTATTGTTAAATCTCATCAGGACCGAGTGCTAGAATGTTCTGATGGTTCAAAGCCAAAACCAGTTAATTCCTATAATGACTTTGAGAGAATAATAGGAGTTATAGAGGGCGCCTCTTCTGCAATATCGATACAATTAGCAAATTTATTAAGGCTTTTCAAATTACCTCAAGTAAGTTATTTTTTCAGAATATTTTTTAGATTTTATATAAAATTTGTTTTTGTTTTATTATAGATATATTATTGAATAATGCTCATTTAATTAAATAACCAATTTTAATTGGTTATCTGAATAAAATCATTACTTATTAAGTTTGAATTTTAATTCTAATAATTGAAGAAAGGAATCATTCTTTATCTTTTCATAATACATTGTTTTCTATTTCTAGTCAATAGTCACTTTTATTTTAATCTAATAACACTATTGACAGTCTTAAGATTATCTCACTCTGTTTTTTAGTATTTATTTACTTTCTTTCCTTTATTAAGAGTCTCCAATTAAACTACATAGAAATATTGCGCTTTCATTATTTTATTTGAAAAATATTTATTATTATATAAATATTTATATATATTCATTCATTCATATTATATATATTTTATCAAAAACAAATCATGTAACATGAATTTTTTAGAATGTTTAGAAAACATGAATATAGCATCATCTATGTATGTGCATGCATAATAAATATAATATTTAAATATATGTATATTGTCTATACTAAACTTAATGTAATTATAAGGAACGTGAATTCGAACTTTCAAGCTCCCTACCTCTATACAATTTATTTTCTACAACCGATACACATGACCACATAAAGGTAATAAAGATAATGTATTTCTTGCTGAACCAGCATTCATCAATTGGTCCAGATCACCATATCCCATACATATATATAATTAGTGCTCAGTTTATAGTAAGATAGCAAATCTTTAAACTTTAATGGAAAAGTTTCAATCTTCTCCATTCTCTAACTCTTCTGCCATACATTTTATTGAAAATTTAAGGATGGAATGGTCATAATTATTGTTGATACCAACATTATTGTCATACCCATGTTGACCTTCAGTCAGTCTGACTCCTCATACATAAGATTTTAATATATCCATTTAATTATACAGAAGAAAGATAGGCAGAATACAGACTGAATATGCAATATATATATATATATATATATATATATTATAACACCCACCGACATATCTATATTCCTCCATTATGGACTCTCACCCGAAGCTTCGACGAGAGGTATTTATGAGCATGGTTTGAACCCATCTCACGCGCCAATCTTACCAGTAGGTAGGAATTACCTCCTCGAAAACATATATATATAGGTTCTGATATCTATCTGATGTGGTGACGCACCGAACTAGCTCAATCTCAAGGTTGGGGACATCTGTCTATCTAGAGAACAAGGCTATAAATTAACCAACACTGTCCTACGCATATATTTATTTTGCGATAGCTTAAAGCTCGAAATCCTTAATCTAACCCGGGTCTGATGGGATTTATTCTACTTGATCATATACCCTCCCAATAAATCTCTTCGAACCTACATATATGATTGCTATGCAAACACTCAGGCCATCCATTATCATACACACACATATATCACGCTCATTCATCCACACACCAAATAATGCAAATACATATATATGTGAGCGGTATGATTAATATAGTCATATATCTAACTTTAAATATAAAATTTTAATATAGCAATTAACTGAGGTAACACGAATTCTTTATTGAGATACATATACTGAAAATAGTTGGTGACGTGTCACTTTACCTGGACTCACTCGATTAAACAAGTCTGTATTGACGTCTGGCCACGAACTTGATCTGGTGGATCTCACGGATGGCAAACAGTTCCAATGGTCGTTAGGTCCGGCGACAGGTTTCAGAGGTGGAGTAGTTGGTATACTCTCTCGCAAAGGTCTAAATCTCGAACGATTTTGGTCAACATTTCCTCTATGGAACAAAATCTCTTGATTTATTATGACAGTTCGCAAGTCCGGTCAGGTGAATTCATGACGAGTATCCTCGGAGTCGAGTAACGACTAGCGCACAATCCAATTACCCCGACATTTTCTGACAAAAAAATATTAAAACTTCTTAAGAAAAATCTTTGCGTCCTCCTTGTTAGGATTCAAGCCGCTTCTCTCCTTTTTTTTTTTTTCTTTTCCCCACTCGAGCGCAAGACAAAAAAAAAAGTTCTTTTGTATTCACCTTTAACTCTTCAAAATCTTTCTGCATATTCCTACGCCGCTGACCAGTCCTTCCATTGTTCTTCAACACAAAAAAAAAACTATATCCACAGACCAGTTTTCCGCCTTCCCGGCGCCAGTTATTACCAAACTGCCTACAGCAATTCACTCATCCTATTTCAGTCCTCACATGTTCACAAGGTGACTCAACAAAAGAAAACACGTGTTACCAAAATTATTAATAAACTCAAAAAAAAAACTATGTGAATAAAATCTATCTAAGAATAATTAATTGCGCTTTATACAGCTCTACATATATAAGTGATCGCAACCCCTCCGATACTAACTACGTATTTTTATACTCACACATACGCTATATCTACATTACTTGTAACCGGGTTCGAATGACCGTTTACATATATTCTTTTATTTATTTGTTTATACATGGTCCCTACATTAACACTATCAATTATGTCATATTTTACATATGCGTGTATTCGAACCCGTTTGTTACATACCCCCCTGGTGCGATAGCCTTCAAATACCTTCTTTGTATTTGAACGGCTTCTTAAACGACTCTTCTCCTTTACTTTATTTCTTTCGGGTTTACGAAAGGCTTGAGAGACCGTGCGTTATATGACCCTTTTATCCCCTGGCCAGTGTCCACCCAAAAAGCATGTTTTCCCAGACCTTTCACTATCGCAAACGGACCCTCATATAAATTACAAAATTTTTTGCAAACAAACTTCCCAGGTTCGCTTACATGAGGCGTCTTCACCATCACCTGGTCTCCCACTTTAAAGGAGTGCGATGAACTTTTGGAACTCTCCTTGCGTTGTCTACTCCTGTGAAGCATCAGCTGGTATGCCTGCTGTCTATCCTTATCTAGATCAATGGGGTTCTCTTCTCTGATAAAATCAGTCTGGAGCAACGCAGGTGCGTGTCTACCAAAATGCAAATGTATCGGAGTGAAGCCAGTAGATTCGTTCACCGCCCAATTCATATAATTTAAAATGTCGGGCAGGTGTTTGACCCACCTTCTATGGTCGGTTTGGATATATGTACGGAACAACCTACCCAATTCTCGCATCATTCTTTCGCAGGGGTTTGACTGAGGGTTACGGATTGAAGTCAACACATGACCGATCTTCAAACGTTCAGTCCATTTCGCCCACTCCCTCGAAACGAATGGAGATCCACGATCTGATATGATCGTTTGAGGTTTTCCCACGGATGGAATATGTTCCTTTTTCAGGACGCGGATCGTATTTCTCGTGTTGGTTTGAGCAAGGGGGTATGCAGACACCAATTTAGAGAACAAATCATAAACGACCAGGAGGTACTTCTTTTTATTAAAGGCCGGTAGTGGGCCATAATAATCGACTGCAACAATTTCCTTAGGTCCTCTGGGAATCACGGATAACATCGGAGCTGCATATTTCTTGTTTGCGGGCTTAACTCTCTGGCAAATTTCGCACTGCCCAATGACCACCGCGATCTTGCCACGCATGCCCGGCCAGTAAAACCACCTTCGGATCCATCCTTCAGTCTTCATGATCCCATAGTGGCCCGACCGGCGGTGCAGGTGTGCCACCACTGCCGTCCTCATGTGCCACGGGATGACTGCCCTCCATTCAGCTGGATTTTCCTTCACTCTGTATTGTAGTACACCTCGTTCCAATCTAAACTTTTGAATAGTCTGCCTGCCCCAAACCCCACTCAGTTTGGCTTCTTTACCCTCCAATTGGTCGATGACCGGCTGAAGTTGGCGGTCTTCTCTCTGCAGGTATTCCAGGCGCCGCAGATCGCTTTCGAGATCCTCATCCGTCCTTAACCCTATGTTTGCTATGTACAAATTCTCAGTATTCAGATGGTATGATTGATTGTCCACTGGATTGCGACTCAGAGTATCAGCCACCACATTGTCAGACCCTTTGCAATATCTCACCGTATAGTTGTATTCTTGGAGGTATAGGCTCCACCGTACTAATCGGCTATTTGTGAGGTAGCTATGGTTGATAAACTCCAGACTCTTGTGGTCAGTAATCACGATGACCTCCGAGCCCAGTAATAACGTTCGAAACTTCTGAAAGGCCCAAACAATGGCCAACGCCTCTTTCTCAGTGGTCGTATAATGTACCTCGGAGCCTTTGAGCAGCCTGCTCAAGAAATATAGCATACCCATCCTCCCGTCTTCCTGTTCTTGAGCCAAGGTTACTCCGAGACCATATCCGCTGCTATCTGTCTGTACTATGAACGGCTTTGAAAAGTCAGGAAAGGCCAACATATCATGTCCCAAGAACCCAGTCTTCACTCTTTGGAAAGCTTGGTCCTGTTCCTCCGTCCACTTCCACTCGTTACCCTTTCTTAATAGCCTCACCAAGGGCTCCATCCATTCCGCAAACCGTTCTTGAAAGCGGTTATAAAATGTACACAGACCCAAGAATGATCGGACCTGCTTCTTGGATTTCGGTTTTGGAAAGTCACGGATAGCCGAAATCTTGTCCGGGTGTGGTTTAAGTCCCTGGGCTCCCACTATATGCCCAAGAAAGGCCACTTCTTTCTGACACAGCGTGCTCTTTTTGATATTTATTTTTATGCCCTTTTTCTCACATTCTTCTAGAAATAGTCCCACTTCTCGTATATGTTCCTTGATATCAGTGGAGGCTATCAACACGTCATCCATGTAAATCGTAACCATGTCCTTTATCTCCGAGGATAGCACCTGGTCCAAGCACCTGAGTAGGCCTGCTCCGCTGTTTATTAAGCCAAAAGGCATCCTGTTAAATTGATATGAGTGCCCCTCATATCTGAACAACGTGTATTGGCGATCTTCCGGATGTAACTTAATTTGCCAATAACTGGCCGTCAAATCGAAAGTCGAAAATACCTTCTTTCCTTGGAACTTCCGTAATAATTCTTGCATAGGAGGTGGTACGTTACAGTTCGGTACAGTCACTTTATTTAGCTGTCGAGCGTCAAGACATAATCTAACGGATCCGTCCTTTTTTTTTTACTACTACCATCGGGTTACAATACGCTGATGAGCATTTTGATATAATTCCCCACTCTAACATTTGATCTATTTGTTCTTTTACTGCTCTTCGGTATTGATGGGGAATGGGGTATGATCTAGCTTTGAATGTCTGACCATCTCTCATCTTGATCCTCTGCTCGAACCCTTGAATAACCCCCGGCTTGTCTGAAAAGACCTGTTGATATTTGGTCAACATTTGTTGTAAGGCGCTATCTTGAGCTTTTCCTTCTACTTCCATTCTATCGGTCTTATCTTTGAGTTTATTAGGAACATCATCCTCTACATGTAACATTCCTATCGACCATTGAGGCCCCTCTGTCAGAAAATGCACCACTTCACCCCCACACGTGACTTGACCCTTCCCATAGTCGAGATTACATTTGTATCTATTTAGAAAATCCGATCCCAGCAGGGCCTCATGTACTAAACCTTTCATTATAAGGAAAACATGTGAATAACGCTTTCTATTGATTTCTAGATCCATCCATATCTGTTTTGGCTCTACTTTAGCTCTGCGGTTGTCCGCCATTGCTATGTGAACTGTTTTTAGCGGTAAAGCCGGTATCTCTGGTTGTTCCCTTCTAATTTGGTGGTATAATTTCTCTGATACCACCGATACCTGACTGCCCGAGTCCATGAGAGCTTCCACCTCCATTGAACCCACCTTTATGAGGATAATGGGACAAGTCTGACGTGCGTATCTGGGGACCCGGTCTTCCCACGAACATATTAAATTGCCTACTCTTTTTATCCCTGGCTTCTCCGCATCGGTGTCCCCTTTTTTTTTAGTTCATGCCCCTCTATCCGTCTCCTTTCCGTGTCTATTTCTAATTGGCTCAACACTCTATCAATCGCCCATCCTGATCTTTCTCCCCTTTTTCCTAGCATCCATGTAATCCCACTGGGCAACTTTCTACATGCTGTCGCTATAATCTGCTCCTCGGATAGTTTACATGCATCTAGAGTTCTCAACGTAGCCACCTGCCGCCTAAAGAACTGTATATATGCTTCTCCATTATCTTCTTGAAACTCCCGTTGTGCCACTTGTGCCCACACCCTTTCTTGTCTTTCTTCATTCCAGAATACTCTGGTTAATGCTTCTTTGTACTCTAGAAATGTTCGTGGTTGCTGACTCAGTGAATTCCACCATGTTTCTGCATGTTTCTCTAGATGATGGTATGCTATGATCACTTGGTGTTCATCTGCTATCTCATAATACTTATAGTATCTTTCAAGGCTCTTGAGGTGCTCTACGGGTGTCTCCTCCTTTTCCCCTCCATATATTCTTATCTTCAATCCCATTGCCCCTTCTTTTTCTTGCTTCATCTTTATCTATCTTATTATTAAGGTTATGTGCCAGGTTCGTCACCCCGGCTTCCAGTGGTCCTGTCATGACCCACCTGATACCTTTGCCCCTTCTTATCCTCTTGAACGATATCGTTTATGATATCTCACTATTGGATAAATTCTTAACCTCTGCTTTCTAAACCCTGACTTTATATATATGTTTCAACATACATCAACGCTATTTCCCCACGACCCTATGAGAACCTTTTCATCCACACATTCGCCCGCAGAACATGCCCATCTACCATCTTTCCCATATGTTTTCACGCTCTTTCCGCTTTATCACCACTATCGCTTTTATTTTCCCTTTTCCCTTCTTTTATTTAAAAAAAAACAATCTGCTTACTTGCCCGTTCTCTAACATTCGCTGCCCCGTTAGTTGGGACGCCATTATAACACCCACCGACATATCTATATTCCTCCATTATGGACTCTCACCCGAAGCTTCGACGAGAGGTATTTATGAGCATGGTTTGAACCCATCTCACGCGCCAATCTTACCAGTAGGTAGGAATTACCTCCTCGAAAACATATATATATAGGTTCTGATATCTATCTGATGTGGTGACGCACCGAACTAGCTCAATCTCAAGGTTGGGGACATCTGTCTATCTAGAGAACAAGGCTATAAATTAACCAACACTGTCCTACGCATATATTTATTTTGCGATAGCTTAAAGCTCGAAATCCTTAATCTAACCCGGGTCTGATGGGATTTATTCTACTTGATCATATACCCTCCCAATAAATCTCTTCGAACCTACATATATGATTGCTATGCAAACACTCAGGCCATCCATTATCATACACACACATATATCACGCTCATTCATCCACACACCAAATAATGCAAATACATATATATGTGAGCGGTATGATTAATATAGTCATATATCTAACTTTAAATATAAAATTTTAATATAGCAATTAACTGAGGTAACACGAATTCTTTATTGAGATACATATACTGAAAATAGTTGGTGACGTGTCACTTTACCTGGACTCACTCGATTAAACAAGTCTGTATTGACGTCTGGCCACGAACTTGATCTGGTGGATCTCACGGATGGCAAACAGTTCCAATGGTCGTTAGGTCCGGCGACAGGTTTCAGAGGTGGAGTAGTTGGTATACTCTCTCGCAAAGGTCTAAATCTCGAACGATTTTGGTCAACATTTCCTCTATGGAACAAAATCTCTTGATTTATTATGACAGTTCGCAAGTCCGGTCAGGTGAATTCATGACGAGTATCCTCGGAGTCGAGTAACGACTAGCGCACAATCCAATTACCCCGACATTTTCTGACAAAAAAATATTAAAACTTCTTAAGAAAAATCTTTGCGTCCTCCTTGTTAGGATTCAAGCCGCTTCTCTCTCTTTTTTTTTCTTTTCCCCACTCGAGCGCAAGACAAAAAAAAAAAGTTCTTTTGTATTCACCTTTAACTCTTCAAAATCTTTCTGCATATTCCTACGCCGCTGACCAGTCCTTCCATTGTTCTTCAACACAAAAAAAAAACTATATCCACAGACCAGTTTTCCGCCTTCCCGGCGCCAGTTATTACCAAACTGCCTACAGCAATTCACTCATCCTATTTCAGTCCTCACATGTTCACAAGGTGACTCAACAAAAGAAAACACGTGTTACCAAAATTATTAATAAACTCAAAAAAAAAACTATGTGAATAAAATCTATCTAAGAATAATTAATTGCGCTTTATACAGCTCTACATATATAAGTGATCGCAACCCCTCCGATACTAACTACGTATTTTTATACTCACACATACGCTATATCTACATTACTTGTAACCGGGTTCGAATGACCGTTTACATATATTCTTTTATTTATTTGTTTATACATGGTCCCTACATTAACACTATCAATTATGTCATATTTTACATATGCGTGTATTCGAACCCGTTTGTTACAATATATATATATATATATTGTAACCAATTGGGTTACATCACACACACTAATATAGTGTATGTGAATATATATATGTAAAATAAAAGAAAAGTAGAAATAAACACAGACATAAATTTTTGTAGATATAGTAAAGGGTTAAATAACTCTGGATTTAAAGTAAAATTTATTATGAAATTAATATTTTAAAAAGGTCTGAATAAATATAAATATTGCATTATTATTAATTATTACTCTGATTTTGAAATTTAAAAACACCCTATTGTATTTTTGAAATTTTAATTAATTAAACAAAACTTTTATCTAATAGAAATCCCTAAGTAAAAACATGTATATGTTTTCAAAGGTATTAGTGAGATAAAAATAGAAACTCTGTTTTTAATTAAGCTGCTGTTATCACCTTAGATGATTCTATAAAAGGGCTGATAACAAATTAGCTCCAGTCTGGGTAATGATTTTTGAAGAGAGCAGTATGTTGTTGGCTGTAGCACAGAGTTGGCAGAAAAGCTATCATGAAATAATGTAGCTGAAGGCAGGAGCTGCTACTGTTTTCCTTCACAGGAGTTTTGATTTACTTGAATCTGGGTTACTTCTGAATTAATAGCCTGGAAAAAAAGAGGACAACATAGCTAGCAGAGTTATATAAAGCTCATATGAAGATCTAAGGACAGTCCAGTAGCTGCCTTATAGTTTACTACAGTTTTGATTCATGAAGCCAGGGTCACTTCAAATGCATCATATAGCTGCTTAAATATGTTTTAGAAGACAGCTTGACAATTGCTTGGACTACAAAAAAAATCTCATGGTATGCCAACAAATTACCTGAATTATACTTTTTCCTGATAATGACAGTCACTAAAAACAAAACTCACCAAGAAAAATCTTCCAGCTTGCTGAAGAATTAATTACACGTATGCTGCATCAGATGTATGCAGAGAAACACACTTAAACGTATATATAGCTGGTGAGTTATTTTAAAAGAATTCATTTAAAAACATATATAGAACAATATTATTTTAAAGTCAGTTAAAAATTTATATATTTTAAAAGAATATAAAGTAATTTTGTTTGAATTATAATTAAGAGTCAAGAATAATTCATTGATCATTAAAGGCAAAAGAGGCATTTTTGAACAATAATCCATTGGACATAATTTTGAAAAATTTATATTAAAAAAAAAAGTAAAGAATCAATGATTCAATAATTTAATTTAAAGACGTCAATAATTAATCAACAAATACATGTCAAAAATTGACTATGCTTTTGAGAACTTATAAATTGAAACTAATTTTAAATTATATCTATATTTTGTTTATACTCACACATATATGAATAAAAAGGTGCATATTTTCCAAAGAATTTAATAATGAAAATATAATATTTTGCTGTTAAATTAAAATGTGATGTAAACGTCAGTGTGCATACATAAACGCACACTCATATATGTAAAATTTTAATATTTTTTTTTGATTAAATGTCAATTCTTTTTTTTTGTTAATTGTATATTATAAATCGCATTTCTGTGCGCATATATATGTAAACCATAGTAATAACATGAATTGTAACTTGTAATTTTGTAAATTAATGTAACAATTTAAATTTTGAATAGTAATTATGTAAATCACAAATATAATAATTATTTTATGTTTAATTGAAATGTCTTCATCCTATGTTATAAAATGCACGTCTGTGTATGAATATACATATGCGTTTATAGATACCCATTAAAAAATAATGCAATTAGTGTAATAACTTGAATTTTGTAGTAATCTTGTAAATTATAGTGTGTATATAATTTTGTATACTTCTCAAAATCAGAGCCTTATCCTATAAGACCTTAAATATCATTTATTTTTATTTTTTTGTTAATAATAAACTTGTATTTAATTGTTAAAATTGTATTCCATCATCTCTTGGTCACATACAGTAATAGAGCTTGTGTTCTCTGAGCTAGATTCGGACACAGATAAATGGGGATGTGTACTTAGTGCTTTGGGGCATCCAGAGATGATCAATCATCATCCTGGTTGACGCAAAAGAGGATACTCTTTAAATCCCATGCACTATTATTTTTTATTTTACTTTGGTCTTGTTAAGAATTTAAGTTTTAGTTGGCCAGTACATTAATGGTACTAAGTGGCCAGAACATTGATGATGATCAGCATGTTTTAAATGTCCCAGCATTATTGATTTGATTTCTGATTACTGTGTATTTTAATGGATGGACACTAAGTTGCTGCATCCAAGTTATGTTTAAATAATTGCCCAAGCTGGCAAAGGCTCAATAGGTAGCCTGGTCTAAAGAAGACCCATTTTCCGATCCAGTCACAAGATTGACTGTTGATTTATATTGTTTATTGTTCAAATCCAGCCACAAGATGGTCTGTTGATTTTATTCTGATTTATTGTACTAATTTGTTTATTCCCATCAATGATGATGATAGATGGTTATTTCTCTTGAGTATTTATTTATACTTACTTTTACTTTATAATGCTGGTTGAATTTATAATTATATTTTAGTTGATCTTCTGAGTTAGCTGGCTGATCTCATTGATCTCTCAGAGATTCTTTAATCTCAAACACTTATATCTTTAAATATTTACTTATAGATAATTTTTCAAATTATTGATATTTGTATTTCATTAAATGGACTGTGAGTGCTGATGTATCCATCAGCCCAGTTCAATTCTACTTTCCACCAACTTCTCACCCACCCCATCTCATTACAATTATATATATATATATATTATAACGATCCAAACGAAGTGGGAGATCGCATCGCACCGCACTACCAAAGGGCGCCATCTAGGCATTTGAGCCTAGAAAAATTTATAAAGTAGGCAGATACGCGCTGTTAGGATTCCACTTTATTTACATATTTAGATCGTTAGCCCATTGTCACTAGCTCACTGGAGACGCAGAGATAAAAATCTATAAATTTTATATCTTAAATATAAAATAATAAAATAATAAAAGCCACTGCCAGAAATTAACACAGAAAAATATTTATTTACGCACATATAAAATCATTCTAAATTCGAGGAATAAGTTTAACATTTAGATTTTTATCTTAATTTTTAATTTTACATTTAAAATAGCTTGCTATAATGTTTAATATTTTATTTAGAGGGTCGAGTATGAATGGACTACATGGGTCTGCATTTGAAAAGAAAATATTCTTCCCTGATTTAACCTTAGGCAACAAATTTCGCAATCAACTGGCGCCAATCCATCTGATACATTCATGTATTCAATGTAGCATGATACGACAACACAAAATACTATATTGTCAGGAATGTACATCTGAACAATAAGTAGAAATAGAGAAGACATTGACTCTCCACCAACAGGAATGTGACATCTGTGGGCAAGTAGATCAATAAACTAAAAACTCCATAGGAATGGACTGCGGTCTTCTGCCGACTTACAAACCCATCCATAGGCAAACAGAGAGTGTGTGGCGTATATCTATAATCCTGCCCGTAGCGGATCTCATACTACATCTACTAATTACACAAATATATCCAATCCATTGAACCAATTCAACTACGAAATGAATAACCTAAGATTACCCTCCCTTAATACAACTTTACAAAACTATATAGCCATTCGCGCCCGACTTAATTTTAACATTTATATACGTTCGCACAGATTTATTTAAAAATGTTGGGTATAGATCGATTACACAGATTCCACGGTCAAAAACATTTCAAAATAAACATAAACGATCAAAATACAAAATTATTGATACCGACAATCGCAGAGGGAAACTTATAAGTAACCCAATAGTATTCACCATAAGATACTTGCATTGTCACCAATAACTTAAAAGACATCCGAATAAATACATTTTAGATACTCACCGTAAGGTATCATTATTTATCGAATGTCTATATATTTTGATCAAATATGAAAACCAAAATCTAATTAACCACAGACGAATCCATGCAAGCGTCTATAGACAACTTAAATGTAATGCATTTAATAATTTCTACAATAAAATATTACTACACATAAAAAATATTAAAAGGGAAATGATTCTTTTAACAATCGGGAAAGATATAAAATTAACCATTATTAATTTGATTTAAAACTTACAAAAAGTCAGATAAGAGTCCATTTTAAATAAGTCGGCTTGTTTATTAATTTGTTCAACTTGACGAAAGTTCTTGATTGATTTTTTTTCCTATAGCTTACGGTAGCAGAACTTCCGGTTCCTGGTGTCAATGTCCACGGAGTCTTTAATTGAAAGATCGATCTAATGTTCAGGAGGTGGCATTTGCTGGTTCATGGTATCAGTCATTTCATTTCAGAGATAAGTGGGAGAGAACGATAAAGTGCGTCTTTATCGCTCATCTCCCCAACCAAGTTGAAAAAAGCTCTTCAACTCAATATTTTTTTCTTTTTATATCATCCACAAGGATTCACTGAACAAAACGTCACTAATCTGTTTTTTCGTTATGGTCCGGGCCAAGGCTTAGTGCTTCCATTTGTCAAGCTAAAATCTCTTTCTTCTCTTATCTAACTTTCCATCTGACTTTTTAATTAAACAGCTTTTAGATAATTAATAAACAATCATTTCCTTTTATAGATTACAGGAATTAATTAATACCTGTTTTTATTTTAACTTACGTTATTTTTTTATTAAAATATTTTTATATTTCAATCTTGTATTTTTTTATTTAAAAAAAATACATTCAAATACCTTTTTTTTTGTTTGTGAAAAAAAAAAAATTTTAAAGTTTAACATCTGTGCGAATGTATACACGTTTAACAATGTTTTAATTTTAGCGTTTAGTTTTTTACTTTTATTTGCGAACTTTTAAGTTTTTATTTTAAATTAATGTAACGACATATTTATATATCGTTACA
>JAQFVV010006876.1:54608-281061 GCA_028023455.1 Epiperipatus broadwayi
TATATCGTTACAATATATAGTCTACACTAAACTTAATGTAATTATAAGGGACTTGACCTCGAACTTTCAAGTTCCCTACATCTACCCAATCTATCTTATACAACCAATGCACATGACCACATACATGTGGAAAAGGTAAGTTTTCTCCAATATATGTATTTCATGCTGAACCAGCATGCATCAGTTCATCACCATCTCCCACATATACATGCAATCAGTGCTCAGTTTATATTAAGATAGAAAATCTTTAAACTTTAGTAGACAAGTTTCAATCTTCTCCACTCTACCACTCTTCAGCCATCCATTTTATTGAAAATCCAAGGATGGAATGCTCAAAACTGTTGTTGATGCCAACATTATTGTCATACGCATGTTGACCTTCAGTCAGTCTCACTCCTCATACATAGAATCTTAATATATCCATTTAATTATACAAGAGGGATAGGCATAATACAGACTATATATATATATATATATATATATATATATATATATATATATATATATATTGTCTATACTGAACTTAATGTATTTATAAGAGACTTGATTTCAATTTTATAGTTCCCTACATCTATCCAATCTATTTTAAACAACCACTACACAAACCACATACAGGTAAAAAAGATAATGATTTCCAATATATGTATTTCATGCTGAACTGCACTCATCAGTTGATCTAAATCACCATCTCCCACATACATATGCAATCAAATCTCAGTTTATATTAAGATAGAAAATCTTTAAACTTTAATAAACAAGCTTCAATCTTCTCCACTCTTCAATTCTTCAGTCATCCACTTTATTGTTTATTGGCATTGTCAAGGGCTTTGAGTATTACATCCTCAGATTTTTAATAAAATGGATGGCTGAAGAATTTGAGAGTGAAAAAGATTGAAGTTGGTCCATTAAAGTTTGAAGATTAGCTGACTTAATATAAACTGAGCACTATGTGTGGGAGATGGTTATCTGGACCAACAGATGAGTGCTGGTTCAGCATAAAATTCATATATTAGAGATCATTTATGTTTTTCACATGTAAGTGGTCATGTGCATCAGTTGTATAAGATGGATTGAATAGATGTAGAGAGCTTGAAAGTTTGAGTTCAAGTTCCTTATAATTATATATATATATATATATATATATATGAAATAAACAAAAAACAGTTCTTTAATCTAGTGTAATCTAACATAAGCTTAAGTAATCAGAGATTATCAAATGGTAATGCATTTTAATCCATCCCCAAACCTGTTTTTGGGTATTGTCTTTATCAGTGAGAACTTAGAATTTAAAGCTGAAATCAATACAGTTATTTATATAGTAAAATTTTTAAATTGCTATTTTAATATCA
This sequence comes from Epiperipatus broadwayi, assembly GCA_028023455.1. NCBI lineage: Eukaryota > Metazoa > Onychophora > Udeonychophora > Euonychophora > Peripatidae > Epiperipatus > Epiperipatus broadwayi. Next base: position 55,958 of record JAQFVV010006876.1, read on the forward strand.
AGCTAAAAGCTTGAAATTTAAAAATTTTAAGATTTAGAATGCAATCCAAATTGTTTGTATAGTGTCTCTAAATCACTAATTATACCTTTTAATAACCTCAATTCTTTTTAATTATAGTTACCTATTATAGCAAATCGTAGTGCATTTTAATTCTCATTGCTAACCAATTTTTTGGATTTTGCTTTATAAATGAGTACTTGGATTCAAAACTGAAAACAGTGCAATTATATCTGGCAATACCTTTAACTTCTTTTTTACTATTAAGTTAAAAGTTTGAAATTAAAATAAATTTTAAAGTTTTTAACCAAATTCAAATTGCTCATATTATTGTACGACCTGACCACGGGCCATTAATTATATATTTTAGTAACTTAGTTGCAAGAAATTAAAGAAGATTCACAGATATGTAACTATGTTGATTTCAGCTTTTCTAAGTTCTTATTAATACAAGGCAAAATTCAGATACTGATCTGAGAATGAGGATTAGTATATATTACCATCTGGTATTCATTGGTTATTTAAACTTATAATAATTTAATGATACTAGATTAGAGAACTGCTGTTGTTTATTTCACTTTATTATAAACTAAAACATTAAGAGATGTTCTGTTAAAAATTTAATAAGATTATTCATGTATTATTTTATTTTGGATTCAGGTACGATATAACATAATAAGCTACCAATTAAAAGCTGTATTATCAAATTGAAATCATGCCATCTTATAAAAATATTTATTTGTCTGATCCCCTATAAACCAAACGTGAAAAACCTTTTAATTTATTCCCCAGTTTTAAAATAAGCGTTCACAAGTAAATAAACCTCTACCACAAGCACTATAGGAAATAATTAAAAGATTTTCATAGATTTATAACTGATTGATAAATAAATACTATTATTAGATGATTTCAGTTTTCTGGTCCAGTTTTTAATTGGTTATTTCATTATATTATAGCGGAACTAAAAAAAAAAAAAAATGCACAAAAAATATCATTAAAACCTTCAATATTTATATCTATATATCTATGAAAAATCTTATAATTAATATATATATATACATACGCGCGCGCACGACGCACATATATAATGAATAGTTTGACTACCCTCTAGTTTCCATGTTTAATTTTTTTTTTTTTTACAATAGCTAAATGACCATATTTTATTGTATTTTAGATTGTTTTAATTAACCAGAATAAGAATAGCCAGATTGCAATCTTAAATCATATATTTTAATTGTGAATTAATTTTGAAATGAGTGATATTAATTTTGTAGAGGTATTTCACTCATTTTTAAAATATTATAATAAACAATTTTACATCTATCCATTATAAAGATATTATTTATCATTACATATATGATATTTGTCTTTTTCTTACATAGTTGTAAAACTGAATTAAAAAACTATATATAATAAATTTTAGTCATTTCAAAATTAGACAGCAGTTAAACTATTAATTGAATCTATAATGATTATGACTTTACATTTATACAAACAATAGTATTATTTAGCATTACATATATAAATAAATTTGTTAAAAAAACATTTGACTTCATACAAATATATTGTAATTTGAAATCCTTTTTTTTTTGGTACAGTTTCGTGCTTAGATGAAATAGTCAGCATTGAGTATATGTTGTTATGTAAAATTATTTACTAGTCAGAATTACTTATTCTGAAATGATTATACATTATGGTAAACTACCTTTTTTCTACTTCTATTATCAGACTAATCTGCAACCACCAAAGCATTCTTCCAACACAAATGCATTTATTTTTCCTCTCCTATCTTTAATAAAAGCTTGTTTTGGTTATGGCAAACCATTGATTGCATTGACATCTAATGACTTAATTTCAGATTAACATTAAAATAATAGACTGCAGGATAAGTAAATATCATTAACATAATATATTGTCTAAGAGCAAATCAAGAGAGTATCTGTAATAATTGGCTTAGAATATACATTTTTTTGACTAAATGCTTAGTTGCATGTAGTTAGCTGTTGACAGTTTATATGAATATATGTAGAAATTAAAACTAATTTTAAATATGGATTCAATTTTAGAGTACTTGGAATTTTAGCACTTATCATAGTAAGTATCAGATCAGTATGTTAATTTTAACTATTAACTGTTTTCTATTTGCTATTTTAATATCTGATTAATTTTAAATAAAATCAAATTATAATAAAGCTAATGCAGCTTCTATAATCTTTACAAAACTACTCTCTATTTTGTCAGAAACACTATTTTTTTAAAACTTTGTATCTCACATAGCAAATACTTTTTATTTTAATATCAGATTATTACATATTCACTTTTTAAACAATATTTTATTTTTGAAAAAAAAAAAAAATCTTTAAGTATTTTATTTTGAACAACATTAAGCTCTTATTGGCTTAATAAGAGATGCCGATATTCTGGGATTCAAATTATTTATGCTAATTGAAAAATTTCCATCCAAGCTTAGACATTTTTTAGATAGATAATTCATGTGTCACTAAATGAATATCTAGTTATTTTTAGATGGGATATTATTCCAAATTGACTAGATAAAGTGAATACACTGATCATAAAATAATGCATTCTTCATGTCTTACGAGGATAATGTCATGTACATCTAAATATACTGATTCTCGTGTTTTTTTTTTTAATATTAAAATTTAGTAAAATTAGTCAACTGGAAATTGGATTAGATATATTATTAATTTTTATTTTCTTTTAGAAAAAATCAAACCAAAAGGTATTATAAATGGGGGGATTTATATTTCATATAGGTAAAAGGTAAAACAATTTTAATATCTTACTCCAGGGAAAATGCCAACATTCTTCTCACAAGAATAACAAAAGAATAGCTTTTTTTTCCCTACTCCAGAATCACCAAGCTAAAGTAATCAGGGTTCTGGGGAAGAAGATTAAATTGTACTATTATCTAGTAACTAGATAGTAAAGCAATTTAATCCTCTTTTCCAGATCACTGATTATTCAACATTACAATAGAAGTGTTAGAATAGAGAAAGAAGAAATACTCTTATTTATAATACTATTGCTAATAGAAAAAAAATCACACGATGTGTTAGAATCAATAAAAAAAACCCACATTATTCATGAGGTTAAGCAAATGAGTTGGTAAAAGGTTTTATAATTTTTTTTTCTAGTTTTCTACAGTAGTTTAATTTTGGGTTTTATCTGTTTAATTGGCCATCCTCAGTAAAATATTTCCATTGAACTTCAAATTATAGATATGACAGACAGATGCTCTGAACTATGAAGCCCATGAATGCACACACATATTTAATATGAGTCACATATGTGGCCAAATTTTTTGGCACTGATATTTATATAAAGGACATGATTTTTTCTTATCTCAATATATTTTAAACTTATTATCAATGATTTTATTAAAATTAAATAATTAGTCTAATGAATTTAATTATCATAATATATGGAACTTAACAATGAAACAAGTTTTTTTTTTCTTTCTCACTAGGATGTAATATTTTTTTTACACTTTAATAAAACAATTTAGATTTACAAAAACATTATTATTAGATCTCATGTTTTAAGAATAAATGGTGAAATAGAAGTGGATCTAAAAAATATTTTTATTAAATATTTTTTTTAAATTTATTTTCTAATATGTGTTACTTTTGTTCAGTCATTTCTATGTTTCTATTCTTTAACTTTATAACACTTATAAAAAGATATAAACAAATATAAAGAGATAGATATAACTGGTTCAGTAAAAGGAAAACGAAAATATCTATTTAAAAATATTTTTCAAATAAACGCCATTATACATATTTAAAATAAAACAAGCTGTCTTCATCCATCATGAAAGATATCTTTTAAGTTATAATCAATAATTTCATATTTACATATTTAGGTTAGAAAGCAGCAGTGCTATTCAATTAAGTATGAATCTATAAAGGTGGAATAGTTTCAATATTTTTTCATATACGGAGCATTATTTTGTTTACATTTTAAAAATAAAATTGATTATTTCAAACACCTATTGCAATGTGATTGTAGAAGGTCTTTTCTCCATAAGACAGGTACTGACTTCTGATTTGTTTATATAAATAAATGTGCTATTAATTTTTTTAAAAAAATCTTTAATTTTTTATTAAATTCTTAAAATAACTGAACAGGGCAAATTCTTAAATGTCCATTGTAAGACTTTTATTGTTGCAGCTATCATAACAATTAATCACATAATAAACAAACATCAGTTAATAAATTTACTAGTTTTTAACTCTTATTTTAAGATGGAAACATTTTCCTTATCTTTGTCTGATAGCTTTTTAACTGAGACATTACATGGGGATTAGAAGTAAGATGAATGTGTTTATAAGTGCTTGTTCTCTTTTATATTTACGATTGTGATTCTCTGAAATAAATTGTGGCATTCATATCCAAGAGCTGTAAAGTTATCAGAAAAAGCAGCAATGCTAAGATTCACTAGATTATTTGGTACATGTGAGTTTTCAAGTAAACTAAGATGGCAGCCTGAATTTTTGATAAATCTACAGTTTTGGGGCTCCCAAAAAATTATTGCTAGGAAACTGTTTTACATTTTATTTTCTATTACTGTTATTTTAAAAAATAAAATCTTTATGGAAAAGTTAATTACAATATTTACAGGTTTTTTTTGGATTAACTTTTTAACAGAAAAAAAGAAAAAAATATACAATATTTGTACTTTATTCATGTGCATCAATCACATTTAGTAATAGAAAGATCCCAAACTTTAATCATTATGATAATTTACCAAAATAACTGCTGACAAAAAGAAATACATTGAATTGAACCAAAGTACAACAATATTAAGAGCATCTCATTATTTCTCATGTTATAATATAAGTAAAAAAAAATTGTAATAAAGCTTCTTATGAAATTTATCAGAATTTATTTACACTTTCAAATTTAACAATTACATTATTAATTTTGTTTTAATTTAACAACTAACAATTATAGGCTCTTGAAACTGTACATTTATCAAAAAAAAAAAAAAAAACAGGCTGCCATTTGGGTTTACTTAAAAACTCACAAGTACTAATTATTTATCTAGGCTGTAATTTAAAAATGATGTTTTACTTTACTATCTATAGCTATAGAACATGAGAAAATAAGACTGTCTGAAATTTTATTATTAAAAGAAATAGTGTTGGACATTATGGGATTAAAAATGAAGAAAAGAGACAATTGATTTGAGAAATGAACATATATTTTATTATAAAAATAAAAATTTTGGCAGCACAAGTAGAAAGAGAATTTATTATGAATAGAAAAATTGAAAAGCAATTTTACAGAAGCTAATAACATATAACATAGAGTAGCAAGATTAGTTATTTAACTTAACAGAATATACTTGCCAAGCATGATTGAATGCAATAATAAGATAATAGAGTCAAATACTAAAGAATATGCATTACAGTTCACTTCTGTTACTTCAAAATCTTGGACATCACATGATCTCTTAAATAATAAATAAATTATTATTTTTATTAAAGAAGATATATGCAGATAATTATAATAAAAAACAGAGGATTTGTTTTATACAAATTGTCAAAACACTTTTGATAAAGCCAAAGCATATTCTAAATTTGTCATTAATAATTACTACTAAATTTGAAAAACAATTGAAAGTGGAATTTTTCTGGATAAATTTGATTATGGAGACAGAAATAAGAGAAGTCATATCTATATGAAATTTTCAGGAAAACTATATATGTTGAATTTACTTTGTTTTTTATTTATAGGAAGTATAATTCTCCAGAAAATACTCAGAATCTACTGTGATAATCCTCTAATGAAATATATGTATAAGCAGCTGGTACAAGTTTAAACCAGAAATTACTTGATTTAATATATATAATAAATATTACATATATGTTTGTTACAATTTATACTGATGTTAAATATAAAAATATTATATGTAAATGGGAAATTGTATGTAATAACATAGATAAATATTTCACTTATGATTTAATTAAAGTCACAATTCATTAAAACTGGAAGAGCAGACTGACAGAGTCTAGTGTTATTTGCTGAATCACATGGTATCAGGTTACTCTTCCAGTTTTAATGAACTGTGACTTTGATTTCATTATATCTGAAATATTTATTAGATTATTACATAGAAATATCATATTAACATTTATATTGCATTAAATTTTATGTGGATTCTTATTATAATAATGAATAGAAATGAGGAGATAATATCCATTAAATAAAGAGAAATTTTAACCTTTGATGTTACTAAGAAATTATCAATTATTACTAATTAACAATTCATGAGGCTAAACAAGTTTTTTCTTATAAAACTATAATAGCTTTTTTGTTGGGGGTCTTTTAAGTAAAAAAAATAGCTTTCTGGATTTAAATCCATATAAGAATTTGAGTTTGAAGTAAAAGAGGACCTCTTTTACTTAAAAAAAAAACCCTATCAAAAGAGCTAGTGTAGATTTATGAGAAAAACTTGCTTAGCCTCAGGAATTGTTAATTAGGAGTAATTGACAATTTCTTAGTAATAACAAAAGTGAAAGTTTTTTTTTTGGAGATAGACAACTTCCATATTTCACCATTGTTTTTTATTTCATAAATAATTTTATATAAATAAAGATACAATAAAAGACAAATAACCCCCAAGATGCATTTCATGCTAAAACAGCACTCATCAGTTGGGCCAGGTCATCATCTCTCATACATATCTTTATTACATGAAGATTACTTATGTAAAGCAATTTTTTTCATTTTTTATTTTCAAGCATCAATTTACTCTTCTCCCAACTTTTACATTGTCAACTTATTGATAAACATTTATTTATTAAACTAGAGATTTTCTCTAGCACAAATATAAACTTAATCCAAGTTAAAGATTAATATATCTGATTTTCAGCACTCACACATGGCTATTTACATTTCTCTTTCTCCCATGCATATCTTTTTTATAGATAGACAACTTCCATATTTCTCCATTGTTTTTTATTTCATAAATAATTTCATATAAATAAAGATACAATAAAAGACAAAGTTTTTATTTAATGAATATTATCTTCTAATTTCTATTCATTATATATATGTAGACAGTCTATAAAATTCTTTAATTTAATATCTGTGTGATTTGACCTACCAAAATTATATAACAAAAATATCAACAAATTTAGTGCTGTTTTGCATGGATTATTTCAGCTAAAAAACTTTATTCATCTATTTTCACAAAAAATGTAACTAAATTTCTTGCAAAATACATAGATGATTTAAGCCTATTTCAATAGTGAATAAGATGATGTTAATAAAATTAGAACTGATTATGACATCAAAATATAGATTTTGAGAATAGTACTTTTATACTATATAAATTTATCTCTTATTAAGAGATTATATTGTTATTCCAGAATTTTCTAGATCGTTGTAGTTTAGTTTTTTGTATAAAATATGAAATGAAAAATTATTGTGGATCACGTGACTGCAAAAGAAAAAAAGAGGAACGTATTTTAGATGTCAAAAAAGTAAGTTTGTGAATTGAATTTAGTGTTTTGGGTTTATAAAAACAAAGGAATGATGTGATAAACAGAATACTAATAATACTAAAATTAAATATAGCTAGAAATATTATGGATGGACTAATAGAATACCTTAAAAACTTTTTTCTTGCAATGACTCAATGAGTCATTGAAGGGCAATTATTTAAAAATCATAGTTTTTTTGATGGTTTAAAATTAAAGTCATGTAAACATTTAATTATGTATGTTTTTTAATATGCTTCATATATATATAAATTAAACTTTGTTCTTTAGATTGATATGAATTCCTTAAAATACTTGAGCAAAACATTGTAACGATGATAGATACAAATTTATTTGAAGAGGTTTCAATATTTAGTGTTACTAAATATTAGGTTATGTATTGAGATTTTTATACTTTTTCTGTGTGATATCTACTAATAAAAGTTCTAATATGGCATATAACTTTTTATTTTTATTTTAATAATTAAACCTTATAAGCATATTTTGTTTGATAGTATTTCCCATTTTGATGTTCATTTACCTCAATCCTTAATTTATGCAATTATATGTTAAATCAGCAGGTCAGTAATACACATATTATTTATAAATAACTTAAAAATAAATATTTTTTAATAATCGTCATAAACGATACATAATCATCAATGATAAAAAAATATAAAAATGTGAATATAATAGGCAATTTAAGAGACTTCAAAAATTTGTGTTGTTTGTTATAATAAAAGTTTACAATTTAAAAAAAAATTTTTTTTTTTATTAAACTTCACAATACTTATAATAAAAAGATCAAATAGTCACTACTGCAGGATAAAGGTCTCTTTTAAAAAAAGCAATTACCATCTTTGCTCATACTTTCTCCACTTGGTTATTCACCTTGAATAGTTTTTCTTTTTGTTTTACCTTCTAGCTAAGAATAATGAAATCCCATTTATTGACTAATATTAGATGATTTGATTGGTTGGAAATAGTTGCTTAGTTGAAGAAAAAAATTCTAACATTATTAGAATCTAAATTTTTTTTTCAAGCTTTATCTGACTTGGGCTCAAATCCCAGTAATGAATATGGTAGATGGATTCACTACTACTACTCTATTGCCTATTAAATACTAATCTTAAATATTAAAACTCTTCTTGCATAAATATATCAGAAATTGTTACTGCAATATTACAAACTATAGTATAGAAATTAATTTTATTATTTGATAAGTTGCTAATTAAATTAATGGAATGAATATTCTAACTGTATTTTGTCAGCATTTCCTATTTGTTGCATTTTATTACAATATTTATTCAAGTTTAAAAATCATTAATAATAATGAAACCACTATAAATAATTTAAATCTTCATTTTTAGTTAAGTAATTAGTAATGGATAAAATGATAAATATTAACGAAATCAACATTAATGAAAAATAAAAAAGTTAGTTTAATTAAATATACTTTGTATATCACTTTATTAAAAACGTTTTTATTAATAATATAGATAATAATAAAAATTTTATTTCAAAATATACATCAAATGAGATCTCTTATTTCTACGAATAAAAGGTTTTTTGTGAATTATCCAAAAGCAAATGACAGCAAAACCTTTACTATTACTTGGTTGCCTAAGCCCTTCAGAAATTGGATATTTTCAAATTTCCAAACCTTGTAGGTTTTTCATATTATCACTTTATCCTAGATAAATTTCAACAATATATAAGCATAAGAACTTAAATTTGGTGTTTAAGGGAATCATTTAATTGTTTCATAGGGTCATATTCAATAAAATATTGACTTTTAAAAAGTTAACATATTTCATATCTAAAATAATTTTTATCTTTATGATTACATTCTGTAAAATAACTTTTGAAGCACTGTAAGTTAGCTGGGTTAAACTACTTTTAAATAGCCCAGTATGAGAACAAATGTGTCTTCAAAAATCTCTCATAGAAAAAATAGTGGAAAAGCCTCTACTCATTAATCTTGTTAATTTCTGGTTGATAAAAAACAGTATTTTTCATTCTTGTTTTACTTTTTATCTAAGCTCTTTAGATATTATTTTGCTGAATAATATTGAATGGTTAACTAGATTGTCTATGTGGCAGTTAACAATTAAAATCTAAAAACTTATGAAAACATATTCAAATTAGTTTAGCGTATTTGAATCACAATCATTGGCTTGAACACACACATGTGTGTGGTTGTATATGCTTAATGCTAGAAACCAACAAATGCTAAAGGACAAGTGGTATCACAGCCTTGATTTTCTGAATGTTTAAATGGTGATTCTATGTCATTTATTCTATATGCATATATATACACCCCCCACATATATATATATATAATGTTTAAATACAAATATATTGTCTATACTGAACATAATGTAATTAGAATGAATTTAAACTCAGACTTTCAAGCTCCCTCCAGCTATCTGCTCCATCTTATACTACTGATACACATGACTACATAATGTGAAAAAGGTAAATGATCTCAATATAATATTTTGTGCTAAATCAGCACTCATCAGTTGGTCCAGATCAGCATTTTTACCACACACATATAAAATCACTACTCAGTTTACATTAAGATAGAATATCTTCAAGCTTTAATGGACAAGTTTCAATCTTCTCCACCCTCCAGCTCTTCATACATCCATATCATTGAAAATCTGATGCTGGAATGCTCAGTCCTGGCTGATGCCAATATTATTATCATACCCATGTTGCTTTTAAGTCACTCTGACCCTTCATGTATAGGATATTAATGTGTCCATTTAGATACACAGACGAAGGATGGGCAGAAGGCTGAATATATATTTAAGCACAGGAATGTTGTCTATACTGAATGTAATGTAATTAGAAAGGATTTGAACTCATACTTTCAAGCTCTCTGTAGCTCTCTATTCAATCTTATACAACTGATACACATAACCACATATGTGAAAAAAAGATAAATGCTCTCTGATAGCTGTCTATTCCATCTTATACAACCGATACACATAACCATATACAAGCACTCATGAATTGGTTCAGATCATCATCTCCCACACCCATATATAATCAGTGCTTTCAATATAGATGATATATTTGTATTTAAATATTACATATTCAGCCTATATTCTGCTCAGTCCTCTTTTGTGTATTTAAATGGACATTTAAAGGTTGTATACATGAGGGTTCAGATCATGCCATCATCAGATTTTCAATGATGTGAATGACTGAAGAGTTGGAGGGTAGAGAAGATTGAAAAATTTCCATTAAAGCTTGATGATTTTCTATCTTAATATAAACTGAGCACTGATTACATATATGTGTGGATGATCTGGACTAACTGATGAGTGCTGGTTCAGCACAAAATATGGATTTTGATCATTCATCTTTTTCACATGTAAGTGGTTATGTGTATCAGTTGTATAAGATGGAATGGATAGTCATAGGGAGCTTGTAACTCTAAGTTCAAATTCCTTTCTATATATTAATAGATCCAATTCACACTCATTTAAAATTGTAAATAAACTAAGAATAAATACCAACAAATACTAGAGAACAGGTATCACTCTGCTTTTTAATAATTTATTTACTTTACATAACTTGTTGAGAGATATAGTTACTTCTGTTTTAGTTACAGATAATCTGAGTTATAATTATTTATTATATATATGTCTAGCATAATTTTTCAATATTTTAATTGCTATGCTGCTATCTAACAAAATTTTAAACTTATTTAATTAAAAGAAAATTTGGACACACCAGTAATAAAGGCCACATCACATTATTATATGTATATATTTATAGTCTATTTTAATATTTATTTGATTAACCCAAATTAACTTTGGACTTTAGCTATCTAATTAATAATAACTACATCTCTATTCCCTAACCATTACAAGTTAGCAGCAGAATTAACTAAAGGTTGATTATCTGAAAAAAATTTTAAGCCAAGTCATATGAAATAAAAAACAATTCACTCAATCTAAATATGAAACCAGGTTTGTGGACATGGCTATAGATGATCTAATCATTATGCCATAAGGATGGAACATTGAATTATAATTTTTATACACAATGAAGCTAATGATATGACTTTTTAATTAAATAACATGAATAGATAAAGCAAGTTGATTTTTGTTTAAAAATTCCATATTAATTTATATCATCTCTTTATCCTAGTTTCTCATAACTTGCATTCTTTAATATAATTTCAAATGCAAGTTTCTCATTAATATAATCTAAAACACAAAACATCCATTATTTGAGTTCCATTAAAACAATGAGTGAAATAGTGCCAAAAGAAATCAAATAATATGTTGTCATACTTCCTGTCAATGAAAAAATACTTCTTATATATGAACTAATATTAATTATATGAACATTTATCTATTTAAAATTTTTTAGATGCCTAACAAAATACTGATTTAATAGTTATTAAACAATTTAGTAACTTTCAGATATATTTTGTAAAATATTTTTGATAAAATGCTTAATAAAAATAATTTTTAGTTCAATACATATAATTTCACTTACTCTGTCTTTACTCAAATCGAATTTTGTAAGCACTGATTAGACGGTTTGAACCTGTCAGAATGGAGATGATGAAATAATTCCATTCATTTTCACTTGAATGATTCTTGGTCAGTGATTTAAGAATTCAGTTTTGGTTTTTAAACGATAATTAAATAATTATACTGACTAAAAACTTTTAAAACATCTAAAAATTTAATAAGAATTAAATATATATATATATTAATTTAAGAAGTTAAAACTACTAGTAAAGTGTTTCTTCACAAATTTACCTTTAAGATACTTTGTATATAATGGTAATAAAGTCTAAATTTTTATAATATTTCTTATTAGACTATGAAAAATATAAAAGATTTATAAAATGCTTAAACTTAAAAACAAACAATCTATAATTTTACAAAAATGGTTCAAATAGATACAAAAGTTGAAAAATCCCTTCTTCGTTTATAAAAATAAGTAGCATTTCAGATTACAATATTGTACATTTGAGAAATTAAAAAAAACACTAATTTCAAAAGCAAAATTATTAAAACAATAATTAAATCAATAATTGAAATATTTATGCTTTATGATTGTTTGCAAGTTTCCAAGTTTTTTTGTTTTTATCACTGCATCCATAATTTCAATTCCATCACACTGCAAGTATCTATCCATGTAGAAAATCAAGCCATCGTTTTATGGACAACATTCATTCTTTTGTCATCAGTTTATGGTAGAGATATCAAATACTCTAATTTCCATTCATCTCTTAACAATTTGTTACTTTTCATTTATACCAATCTCATCATCATCATCAACAACCATTATCAATCCACTGCTGGATGAAGGTCTCTCCAAATTCAATCCATCTTTTCCTATTTTGGGCTTTTCTTCTCCACATCACCCCTGCTCACTTTCTTATTTCATCCATCCATCTCACATGTGGTCTCTTCCTGGGTCTTTTATAATCTCTTGGAATCCAGTTTAAAATTTCAATTGTCCATCTATTATCATCTCTTCTAGCAATATGTCTAGCCCAACTCCACTTCAGTCTTTTAATTTTTTCAATGAGGTCATTAACACTTGTTTGTTCTCTTACCCATACATTGCATTTTCAATCTCTTCTTGTTACTCCCAACATGCATCTCTCCATACTTCTTTGAATGGTCTGAAGTTTCTGTATTTCTCTTCTATTAAGTGTCCAAGTCTCAGATCCATAAGTAAGAACTGGCAAAACACATTTATTAAAAACCTTCCTTTTCAAACACATAGGCATATTTCCTTTTAGTATCAAGTTATTTCTACCAAAACTCCTCCAACCAAGTTTAATTCTATGATTAATTTCATCCATTATGTTTCCATCTGTATTAATAATCTGACCAAGGTATTTGTAATTGTTAACTTCTTCTAAATCATCATAATCAATCTTTATTTTAATATTTTGAGAAAATCTATTAATCATTACTTTAGTCTTTTTAACATTTATCTTTAGTCCTACTTTCCTACTTTCATCTGATAACTCCTGCAACATTTCCTGCAGCTCTAAAGCATTATTTGCAAAAACAACTACATCATCTGCAAATCTAAATGATTTAAATAATCTCCATTTACTTTCATTCCTTTAGCTTCCCATTTTAATCCACAAAATACTTCTTGCAGCAGTGCTGTAAAAAGTTTTGGAGATATGGAGTCACCCTGTTTTACACCATTTTAAGTGTTGATTTTTCTACTATCATTATGTAATCTAATTGTTGCTGTTGCATTTTTATAAATATTTCTTTAAAATATGACAATATCATGGATCTACACCTTGATGATCCAATGCTTTAATCATTGAAGAAATGTTTATAGAATCAAATGCCTTTTCATAATCTACAAATCCTAAGCATAATGGCAAATCTCATACTTGTATTAAAATAATATGACACTCAGAATCATTTCAGATATCATTGTAAGCATACTATAATTATTTGAATATGATTTGCATTAATACATTAATCTGTAAATAATAGCAAGAATTGAAATTTGGTTACAATTTATGATTTTTTTTGTAAACAATTACATTAGTTAGATGTATCTAACATATCATAATGACAAAGGATGGTCTGACTTTCTGGATTGGTGGATGTTTGCAATATGGTGGAGTTAAGATAAGAATATACTGACAAAAAAATTGAATACACACTATGTATATTTAATGCTGCATGCTACTATCCTGAAGGTTAAATGGGGTAACTAAATGAGAGGATACCCCAAATAAAAAATAAAAATCACCATTAATTGGGTCATTTTCTACTGCCTTTCAATATTAATAAGAGTATTAAATAATGATTGAAAATGTAAATATCACATATATTGCTTTTATTTATACATAATGCCTTATCAATTAAAACAGCAAATTAAGAAATTTGAAGCATTTTTGCAGCATCTATAATTATATATATATATATTAATAAAGTAATTCACAATGTGAATATATATTACATTACTATAATAATCATTTTTAAATTTTACTACAATAAATAGTGTACACTCATATTTTAGTACGTGACAATACCATAATATAAAAATTAAATCACTTTCCCATTGATCATCTTTATATATAAAGAAGATTTTCTACAATACTTACAGCAGAGAGCATGAAACTTAATTAATCTAATTATTTTTATTGTTTTTATAATGATCTAACAGGTTAGCATTTATTAGCAGAGTAAAAAACGAATAAAGATGTGAATGTATACTATTTACTGTAGCAGCATTTAAAAACAATTGGGTTTAAAGTTATATATATATATATTGTGTTTGCTTTGCCAAAAAAGCTAGTGTTTCTTTATTGCTGATATTAACTTAACAAAAAAAAATTCTAAGAAAAATTTATTAAATCAACTGTATCTATAGCTTATCTCAGCATAAACAAGCGTAAATAGTCGATGATTAAAATGTTTCGTCATGAATATATAATATTATATTTTAATGGATTGCTTTTCTAAAATATTTTAACTTATAATAAAAGCATATGATAATAAGTTAAATTTAAAATGTAGCTAATCATATTGAAGTTAAGATTATTTAATACAAGTTAGAATAATTAGAATAGTACCTAAATTAGTTAATACTGATTAAATTAGTTAAATGTTAAAGTTTAAGAAGTAGCTATTATAATTCTAATAAAATATTTATTTAAAATAATTGGTAATAACAATAAGTCAATTTGTTAAATAATAGTATTAAATTTGAGACAGAGAGTAAACTAAATTGGTTTTAATTTAAACGTAAGTAAATAAGTTATAAGCTAATCAAAGAAACTTTAAATAGTTAAAAGATAGGGAGGGTATGATTTCTAAATATGTGGACTTGCATGCTTGCATGGTAATTTTATTTATTATTGAAAATATTTCTTTAGTAGGTAATATTTAATATTATTTTGGATTATTTTATTTGGTTTAAAAATTATAAATAAAGTGTTAGTGAACCTCTAAAATTATTCATTCATATAATTTAAATTAGTTTCAAGAAGTTGATTAAATAATATTTATTAATTTATTTATTTTTATTTAATAATATTCCTTGGCATTTGTAAAATTCCAGATTACCATATGATTCTTTGGCTAGCATGTTGCTAAATTTAGATTTGGACTATAAAAACCAATAGCAAGCTATATAAGGAAACACACACACATATTTGGAGAGAAGTGTATAAACAGAACAATGGTAGCAAGAGGAAAGAAGGAGATTGAAGGGAAAAGTTTATTTCCTACTGTTCAGAAGAATTTGCAGATGAAGTTAAATTCGAAAAATGAAAATAAAGTATATAATTTTAATGATTTTTTTTTTCAAAGTAAAAACGGATATGTAAATTTTATATCAGGCACCAATTCTTATTCAAAATTAATCAGGGGATTTGAATCAAATGTTAAAAAACAAATTTATAAACAAATTTATTAACTGTTTAAAAATGATGAAAGCATTGTTTTCTGAGGTTAAAGTAATACAGGTTTCCCATTTGAATTATTTTAATTCATTTAAAAATGTTATTCATTACGAACTATTTAAATTTCTTATTTGGAAGCACATGTATTAAAAGCTTCTTTTAGTGTTAACTACTTAATTTTAATCTTCTGCTATAACTTGTTAAGATAATATGAATCATCAGAAATTTTTAAAATGTTTATTGTCTATTCACTGAACAAATCTTTTAAGAAATTAAATATTCATGAAAGAGAAAACTGTTTGTAAACTCTAATGATTTTATTACCATAGTAGTTAAATAAGTGCTTATCATATTGACTAAAATGAAAAATTTTGATTGACAAAGTTATTGAGACTTTCACTTATAAATTAATATTCTTGATTGGGAGAATTATTGATGTAGAACTCATGTCTTTGATAAAGTATTAAATAATTAACAAAGATTCTTATTTTCTAAGAATGACTGACTATACATAATAGTTGCTTTAAAGATGCTTGAATTTAGAAAAGAAAGTTTAACATAATCACTATGTGAAATTAGTTGAATTAAACTGTATTATCTGTAAATGTTTAATTCAGAAAATTTGCTTCATTATAGAATAGAGAAATGTAATAAATGCTGTATGAATATGACTTAAAAATCAATGTAATTTGAAAGAGAAAGTTTTAGAAATAAACTGCTATATTAAATATTATGTTGAAAAGCCTGTGTAAATTGAAAGAAATGTTTAGAAGTGAACCACTATTTTAAATACTGTGTTTGGAAAAGCGCTACTTGTATTAGAAAAAAAGAATACATGTTAAATACTAGATTAAAAATAATTGTCTACATTAAACCAAGTGAAATTATTGCAATATGATAAAAATGTTGAACTTTTCTGTCCAGTACATATGGAAAAATTCATGAAACAATGACCATTCTTTCATTTATTAATGTTTTCATTGTATGTGCATGTTTGAAGTCTTTATGGAAGAAAAGAACTGTCAATGGAAATGTGGTTTTTTATATTATATCACAAATGTGTGGAGAACATAATTATGTGTTGAATTACTTGCTGTCAGACCAGGAACTGTTCAGATTAAGAACTTGAATATATTTTTTTTTAGTGATAAAAAAAGGTTTGGTAAAATTTATATTTAAAATTTAAGTTACACATTATAATGTATTATGATTAAATATGCATTTATATTTTTCATTATATGCTATGCTAAATATTGATTCTATTTTATATTTTATGTGTTATAGTCTAGCATGCCTGACAGAGGTTCACTTATTATTATTACCATCATTAGCATTAATGATAGTATGCTCTATAATAATTTAATATTAAGTCATTTTAAAGAGTATTACTGTTCTTTATTATGAAAGGTATATTTATAATGAATGTTATATGTTTATGAAAATGTTATATATTTCTTGTTTCTTTTAATTGCTTAAGGTTACATTTTTATTCAGTTATTTGACAATCATATTATTATTTGTTGGTTTTATACATCAATTTTGTATTATATTTAGCGAGCGTTTAGAATTAATTCCTCTCTAGTATATGTGCTTTATCTGATCTTGTGCATTTTATGTGAATTTTATTTTTGCCTTGATGTTTTAAAGATTGAGCTTGCTCTCTCATTATTGTTGATATTGAAATAATTTAGCTTGTTTATTAGGAGATAGAGGTTTCCTCTCCCCGATATTGTCGATATTTTCCTTGAATGATATGTTCTTATGTTTATGGCTGTAATGGTGTTGGTTCATTTCCATATTATATATGTCTAGAGACAAAGTCCTAACATATTTTTTGCCCTGAGATAGTAGGTGCATACTCTGGATTTACGTCATCACAGGTTTATTGCTTTCATAGCTTTTCCTCTTGGAAATATCTTTGTCATTGATAAGTTTAGTTATTTTGAAGTGTATCATCCTCTTCATGTGAACCTTTATCTCCCTAAGTATAGGTTGAGAGTTTTAAGACACTATATGTTTTGCTGTGCTTTGCCAGCAATACATTATTAAAACCTATAATTATTTATTCAAAATTATAAAATTTTATTATTAACCTAAAATAAGCAATGTGCATCATAATCATCATTATTATCCAGAAGCAAGTCATCACTAGACTGGTAAGATAATCGTTTAGTTTTACTCATTGTTAGGACAAATAGCATCGAGTGTGTGGGTGTATATGTGTAACCTCTGAAAATGATTTAAAGGTTAATTGTAACTTTAATGATTAAAGACCATAGAGTTAATAAATAAGGCATGGTTAGTAAAACTATAGTAATTGAAGACTATAAAATTAATAAATAAATGCATGATTAGTAAAACTGTAAATTACTGAATTATAGCATTATTTAAGGCATATATTATTCAGAAAAACATAACGTGTACCATAAATTTATTAATAGTTTGTTAAAGTTATATTATTTTGAACAGTACAGAATAATTATTGATAATGATAGTAAAATGGGTATTTAACTTGAAGGGTAAATTTCTTATAAATTTTAACTGGTCAAATGTGTGTGTCCACATAAGACCACCATAGGTCGTAGATGTTTAATTTATGTGTCTGTATTCGGAATAAATATTTGAAAATATTTGCGTTGCAAAATACATAATGTTTAGATTTCTGGATAAGGATTTAATGAATACCAAACATTATAAAGACACTATGTCTGATTCAGTAACAAAGTAATTATTTACAATTTCAAATTTACATTAACACTCTACATGACTGAATTAAATGTTAAACTATTTAACCAATAATTGTTTGCAGATATGAAGAGTGCATCCAAATAAATATTATTTATTTATTCTATTGATCACTATAAGTTAGAACTGCAATTTATTTAAATAAAACTGTATCTATAATCAGTTAGCATCTACTTCCATATAATAAATTTATTTATGTTATGGATGAATATTTTGAGTGGACATAAAATTCCTTTCCCACTCTTGGTAGTAGAATGCTTTCCTAGTCGATGTTTATATTATTCCAAATTTAGAGTTTAATGCAATTTTTGTCTTAATTAAATTATTTATTAAATTATTATTTAATATGAGTTTCACATTAGCTTGTAGATTAAATATATGTCTTCTAATTATCGCTAGAATAATATTCATTTAATAATATGTTCATAAAATAAATATTGGAAATTTCATAGTAAATATAATATAAGAACCCAAAGGTCATAATACTATAATTCTATGAATAAGAACCTATATCTATTATCAAAAAAGGCATTGTGGCACAACAAATCATTAAGATTTATAAAAACTGCCTGTTTATTAAATGTAAATCTTATCATAGCAATATGGCAATGAAGAAGGAGTTAGAGATGTAAGAGTATATTGGAGAGGTGATAATGGAAGAGATTTATTATAAGAGAGAAATTAATTGTCCCCTTGCTACTTTGTGGTTTGTGTTGTGAATACTGAAAGATTTAAAAGTTTTGCAAGAGTGAGTTGAAGTTTTCCTTCTCTTAAATTTATTAGTTATACTTTATAATGTTTACTATTAGTATTGTTGTAACTCTCTGTATTCTAGGCATGAATTACTGTAGCAACAAACCAACCCTGAGCTTAACTGTAGGCTTATTTAACTTGATATCTTTAGCCATAGCTTTGTTAATCTTATTTAATTCACCACACTAAACCTCATTTAGTTTATACAGTGCCTGACCCTTTTCTACTTTCCCTAGATACACTTTATATATATATATTGTAACGGAATATATGCCGTTACATTATTTTAAAATGAAAATAAAAAGGTCGTAAATAAAATTTGATTTATTAAAAAGAAAAAAACTTAAAAAACTGAAAATTAAAAGTTGTTTAATATATATAGATCGCATGATGGACAACTTTAAAAACTATTTTAAAAAATAAAAATATTTGAAAGTATTTTTTTTTTGTTGTAAAAAAAGTAAGAATATAATAAAGATTGATATGTTAAAAATAGAAATAATGTTGATTTCTATAATCTTAGAAAATGGTAATGATTGTCTTATTAATTAAATGATTGTTCAAAAGCAAACTAGCCCTTGAAGCATTTAAAATAAATTAAATGGTTAGATAAGAGAGTACAAAGAAATTAAATGACCAATGCAAACACCAGAAATGTCAGCACGGACCGTAATTGAAACACCAGAGGATTAGTGACGTCTTGCCATTTGAATCCAAAGATTGGATGATAAGAGACTAATAAAAATATAAAAGCCAGATTATTATTATAATTGTTATCTGAGAGCTGACTATGAATATGTCGTTATAACTAGCTATATTGCAGATTTTCACGATGTGGAAGTCTGCAATAAAATTAAATTTTCCGGACAACCAGCTGAGACCTCCCTATGACAGTTAGGGACTAAAAAGGAATGGCAAGTAGCGGATTCATTTTTAAAAAGGAAGAACAAACAATCTATATAAGTGATCACGAAGATGGACCTCAGAATCTGCAGAATCTGTAAAGTATAAACTTTTGCCAATTGAACTTTCTTTTAAATAATTACCGTATAACGTCAATAAGTAATCAATCCAAAAAAAAAAAAGTAATATAAATGAATGTACTCTTATCTGACTAAGAATAGAACTCTAAATCAATTATAAATATTTGTTTTTATATACGTTTGCTATTTCAATCATTTCCATTTTTTTTATTTAATTATTTATGTTTGTGTTTAACTAGGTTATTTATTTCTATCTGTTAAATAAAATGTATTAAATTAAAGTTGGGTGTAGATAGCTGAATGGATAAAGAGTAATAACTGTTTAAATTCGTTTATGTTTAATTTAAGGGATTTTAGTTTCAGGCTATTTGTTTCGTAGTTAGGGCAATGCTTGTGGAAGGATATATGGGTGTTTATATTAATGTAATGTGAAGCGTGTTTAGCATACAGGGCAACGTGCCCAACTAAATGCATGACCCCAAAGAGGCAGTCATAACATTAAAATGGTGGCAGATGTATTTCCTGCACCATTAACCCCTTCTAGCTCTATGGACAGGGATTTATAAGACGGCAGAAAGACCTCTTTCCCCCATACGTAGCACTCTTTAAAATAAAAAAAAATAAAAATACATGATTCCTTAGTCTAACAGATGCCCTTTCCTGATCTAGACATGGATCATTTCCTTCAAATAATATCACACTGTCAGATGCCCATTCCTGTTGGCGTGGTTTTATGCTAGCATCTTCATATTACATTAGTTGCAAATATATATCTGGAAGCTGACATTGGGTTGGCTACGAACTTTTAGTCTGAGATTGAATGAATGTTTTTGAAAAGTTTTTAAGTGAAAAAAAATCTATGTAGACTATCTATCCTCGTCATGCTAAAGTAAAATATAATTTAAATATCCATCTGTGCAGTCTATTTAAATAGTAATTTGAATTTAAAATTAAAAAAAATTATTAATGTTAAAATAAATTTATTCCTCAATTTTAAATGTGCGTTAATAAAATCTATTTGTGTGTTAATTACTGGCAGTGGCTTCTTTTCTTTTATTGTTTTAAATATTAATGTTTAGATCTCTGCTACTCTATGAGCTAGTGACATTGGTCAAATGGTCAGAATAATATATATATATAAGATTTTTTTGAATCTTAACTTACATATCTGCCTACTATATAAATTTTTCTAGGTTCAAATGCCTAGATGGCGCCCGTGTAGTGCGGATACGTTTAAGGCTCTTTTCATTGACCGTTAAAATATATATATATATGGGAGCAGTGTGATGGCAGTTTGAAATAATTGGACATAAGACAATAATACATGATTATCATTAATGATATATTGCCATTGCTCACCACTTCTTTATCATAATTTATTTTAAAATCTCAATATTTTGAGCTACATTCTAAATTATAAGTGCATTACATTATTTAAGATAACTATTATAGCGATGTCTATTATTGCAATAATAACTTAAATTACATTACTTTATGTATTTTTTTTTGAATGCTCATTATTATGGAAATGTGTTTATTTAATCTTTTCTAAAATTTTAACAATAAAATAGCCAAGCAATTTGAAAATACTCATATATATATTTCAGTATAAATGCCTACAGCAATTATGATTCTATGTAATGTTTAACTATAGTATTATTTAATAAATAATATAACTATTACTTTTGACAAGGGTACTCAGCACTGAAAATGCATTAAAGTTATATTTAATATTTTCAATGTGTTATCCAAATATAAAATATTAATTAGTATTGTCTTTAATTTATTGCATTTCAGTGAGAAAAATAATTTTCAGAGGTATTTACAAATAATTAAATGCAGTATATTGTAATGGGATATGCCTAAGATTAAATTTGAACTAACCACATTTGGGGTATCAAATATATAGAATTTACTCTTTACTGATTCAGTCATAGATTGGCGATGAGATTACTGAAGAATATTACTAGATTAAAACTTATTGATGGTAAGACTAAAACCATTAAATGGTAATGTTGACTCCACAACAGTAATATTTCCTGCTCATCATAGGGATTTGCCATTACAACATGCATACTATTAATATAAATCTATTGAAGATATGATTTATGAAACCTGAGCTCACTAGAGCACTGATTTCTTTGGACAGATTACACTATTCAATACCTATAATGACACCACCAGTGACCAAAGTTTGAATCCTTATTTATTTAGTGCTTTTTCCATCAGCACTAAACCATAGATAGGAGTACACAAAACTCAACCTCTACTATTTAGTTTATACCTCTGTTAAAATTGATGAAATGCACAAATTAGAAGTGAATAAAGGCTAACAATTAAAATCCAACAATTTATTTATTTGCAATAATAATTTATTTACAAGTGTACATATATTTTACATTTCCTTTTGTAATAATAATATAATAATAATATTGCTTATTAAAATAAATACATTCATTGCATTCATGCTTTTAAATACAGGTCAAAATATATTTACACAAATACAAATGTCATTCTTATACTCAGCTCTAGTTGTCTTTTTATGTAAAAGAAAATTTTTATAACATTTTAGATATGAAATTTTAGACATAATATAAAATATGCTAGTAAAACAACAACAATAAATTATATTTTAGTAATACATTAATTATAGAATAAAAATATTGTTTATATAGCATTAGACACTCATATTTTTTTTTATATACTAATTTCCCTTCTTTTCATCTTTTTAATATATTTTTAAATTTATTTTTTTATTTTCCTACAATGTTGCAATCTTCTTAATTCTATAGGTAAATTATTAAATAATTTAGGAATATAATGATTTCTTTTTTGAAACTATATAAGTATTTGTTTTCCTTAGACACATTTCAAATTGCTTTATATAAGGTTTCTTGAAAGTACTAGCAAAATATTTTTCTCTATAATTATATAATCCGGAAATGAATTTAATAATAAAATATTACTTTTGTATATACATTTTTCTTTATTGATATATTTTTTTCTATTAGATCAATTATTCCTTTTTGCAGTAATGCTCCATATCTCAATAAAGATTCATATAAAGATATATAACAATAAGAATATTTAGAGAAAAAATATCTGTAATTTTGTAGAATATTGTTATAAAATATCTAAATTTGTTAATTAGTACATTTATGTGATGTTTCCAAGTCATTTTTTCACCTATCATTTCAAGATATCTAATATATTTTACTTGTTTTACTTTTATACACTTATTATTATTACATATTACATTATTGTCATATAAATACTCATGTGAATGCAGATCTATATCAATATTTTTATATTTCATGTGAGGAGAGCATATTAACATATATATATATTTCCATTTATATAAATTCTCTCAAAGCACCAAAAGACAATTTTGTTCAGACTTTCTTGGCATTCTTTAATTAAAATATCAGTATTCTTATTTAACTCATAATAACAGTATTGTTTATTTATTGATATATTGATTCTTCAGTATTAATATTTTCTATATTATTTACGAAAATCAAAAACAACAATAATCTAAATATAGAACTTTGAGGAACTCCATATAATTTTTTTTGCCCATTACTCAATACATTTAATATTTTTGATACAATATATATCTATCATTTAAGTAATTTAAAAAAAAAGTGAACAATTTTTTTCCAACTCTACAATTTTGCAAACTGTAAATTAATTGCTTATGCCTAATAATGTCAGCAGCCTTATAAAAATCTAAAAAATTACAGTTATGTATTTTATATAATTCAATGCACTATTAATTTTATCCACAAAATTCTCTAACATCATTGTGTTTCTTCTATGAATCCATATTGATTTTATTAAAAAATATTTTTAGTTAAATCTTTTTAAGCATTTTATATATTTTTTTAGCAATTGAAGGAAGAATAGATATAGCTCTATAGTTATTAAAATTATTCTTAGCAGCAGATTTATAAACTTGTCTTACTATAGATGTTCTGTAAAATAACAATCATATAATGTACCAACATATTATTCAAATAATGGACTCTACAACAAATGGAGAGTATAACCATCAATAAGGCAAAAGAATTTTTCTTTCTAGGTAATGATATGTTAACAAATTACACCATCATCTATTATTAATTTAAACTAAAATATTGCATTAATTTACATGCCTCATTGATGTTTGAATTATATAAATGAATTAATAATAATAATAATAATAATAAGCAAATAAACATATAATGTTTCAGAGTATCTAGAGTATTAACTTTAATGGATGAATTGGTCACATGTGATGTATGAAAATAATAATAATGAAATGGTCTTACTTATTATCCCACTCAGTAATAAATGATTTTATCTGTTTATCTCGAATTTTTTAGTTCAAACCAGCAAAAGCATATATATATGGAAATAGTAGGTTTTGATCATCTACCGTTTCATCTAAACTCTTGTTACTAGAGCCATCTGTGTTGGGTTTAAACCCACTTAAACACTTAAATAACTAAGTAAAAGCACTATCATGGATATGCATCACTATATATATATATGAAAAACAAAAAAACACAAGTTAAAAAACTTGCTAACGCTTGTATTTATGATAACAGATGGTGTTCTACCAAAAACACTGTCAAGCATAGTTTTCTGTTTACATAAACGTCAGAGCAAGTATTCACTATCTCTAACTTTAATTCCACTTTCAGATCATGATTTCAAGCTATTTGCTATCATCAGTGAAAGACAGGAATAAGAAACTCTAAGCATTTATGAATACTCACTCTGACGTTTATGTAAACAGAAAACTACGCTTGATGGTGTTTTTGGTAGAATGCCATCTGTTATCATAAATACAAGCATTAGCAAGATTTTTAACTTGTGTTTTTTTGTTTTTCATAAATGTACCTTTGAGGTCTTTCTTGCAATGATGTATATTGCAGAGGCTTCTACTATGTGGTGATGCTGAACTGAGATCAGACCCATGTAGCTATCTGCCTTGCTATGCTGAGTTTGAAGACATTAACGTGTCTAAGAGATTCACGCTTGCAAGTTGAATAGAAACTGTTTCATAAATGCTCAGAGTTTGTGTTTAGATCTAGTTTCTTATTCCTGTCTTTCACTGATGATAGCAAATAGCTTGAAATCATGATCTAAAAGTGGAATTAAAGTTAGAGATAGTGAATACTTGATCTGATGTTTATGTAAACAGAAAACAACGCTTGACGGTGTTTTTGGTAGAACGCCATCTGTTATCATAAATACAAGTGTTAGCAAGTTTTTTAACTTGTGTTTTTTTGTTTTTCATAAATGTACCTTTGAGATCTTTCTTGCAATGATGTATATTGCAGAGGCTTCTACTATGTGGTGATGCTGAACTGAGATCAGATGCATGTAGCTATCTGGCTTGCTATGCTGAGTTTGAGGACATTAACGTGTCTAAGAGATTCACGCTTGCAAGCTGAATAGAAACTGTTTCATAAATGCTCAGAGTTTGTGTTTAGATCTAGTTTCTTATTCCTGTCTTTCACTGACGATAGCAAATAGCTTGAAATCATGATCTGAAAGTGGAATTAAAGTTAGAGATAGTGAATACTCGCTCTGACATTTATGTAAACAGAAAACTACGCTTGACGGTGTTTTTGGTAGAACACCATCTGTTATCATATATATATATATATTGAACCGTGTTCGAATATGTGCGTTCGAAACACCGGCCTCTTAGGCAGAGAAGAACATACTCGGAGAGTATGTATGCCCAAACGATAGCTATAAAATATATAACTAGCGTTACATTTCCTGGACATAACTTCTTCTCAGCTGTTGAGTTCAACACCAAGTTCAAAGCACTTTTTTTGTTTGTGTATAAACACGGGCGCCAGCTATCTATTCAAGGATGAATAAATAACGCACTTTGAGCAATGGCCACTAACTCAACGTCTAAATCCACAACTAGTTCAGCTGTTTGTAATCACTAATAGATTATACATAATTAGTGGTTAAAAGACTTGATAAAGAATTTGTTAAAAAGAATTGACTGACAAATAAAGTTTAATTTTAAAGACAATTTATTAACTAACATTTATTTACTAAATTTAAACATTTTATAATTCTAATAAAAACACACGCATATTTTTAAATTAACATTCTAAATAGTTTAAATATTCTTGAATATTTTCATAACAGAACACTGGGAATTTATCTACTTTGACTAATAATATTGATATAAGGATCACACACATATTAACTCATGCACACACATAATAATGATAATAAAGGACTACATAGTATTTGAAATTTAATCACACACATCAATAGTTCATTTATGTATGATATAGAGTTCATATAATTAGACTCTTGAAAGATTCGTACAAATTAATGCAATGCAATGGCTATTACAGTATAAACGAAATAAGCAAATGTTTTACCTAGGCTTTTGAATGTAGACGTAGAATTTTGTTCTCTTTGGTGGCTGCTTTCGGTGAGGACATTTCCATTATGAATGCTTACCAGCTGGCTGGGACGTTTCTTTGCTGAGTTTCCTGATTTTCACGATTATTACTATCGGAGACAATTAGATATTGACGGAGATTTTCTAAGATGTTAAGCTGACATTATTTCACGGGCAGATCTGCTGTTTTCTAAGACATCTGGGCTGGAGATAAACATGCATTCCCAAGATCTTCTCAACACTGCATTTTGTTTGTTAACTGCTCAATTAATTTCTGAACTGCACTACTCAATTACTTTGTGAATTGATTGTCTCAACTGATTGTCTGATAAAATATTCAGTATTTATACCAATGAAGTGTTTTCTTTTCAATATCCTCTGGCAAATATCTGTTGTTGAAATTCTTTATCAAATTAATCCTTTGATAAACGCATTTTGGAAGATTGCTTAATTAGTAATAGCCATGCAGAGATGTTGTTTTATATTTTAATTAATAACCATTGCTGTGTTTTTTAATAATAATCTTCTTTAACTTTCATTTATTTATAATAACATTTATTCTATTGTTGACAATCGCACATATATACGCACACATATTTTTAATACAATTTACTATTTAGTTTTAACATTATTTTTTCTTTAATTAAACTTGAATGAAAAGAGATTTGTATGTTTTAACTTTTTAAATTATATTTTTACGAATACTAATAAAAACTCTTTACTTTCTTTTATAACCCTTAGTTTAATTTCTCTAACGAAACACCCCTCTCCCCTTCTGATTAATTAATTGTAGCTTTTTTTTTTCAAAACTAATGCTAGAAAACTATTTAATTCTTATCCTTTTCGAAAACAAGCTGCAATAACCTCTTCAACATTTAATTTTATGTTTTTCTTTTATGAACGATTATTTTAATAATATAATTTTAGATAAAATTATATGTGCCTATATCAATATAGGTACATTACACCACTCTTCCTTTTGAGAGTAAAATGCGTCATTTTTGACCATTTTATTTCTGACAATATTAAATCTTAATTTATTATTTTTTCTCAGTTTGCTTTTTGGTATCTTTTCCTTTTCCATGCTAAGGGCAATCTCCAATTATGCTTTTCTTCTTTCTATGCTGGTAACATTGCTTACAATGTTCATCCTGGATAATGACCACGAGGACAAACTAAATTTGTGGCACAGGGATCTTTTATAAACGAAGCTTCGGCTGCCGATTCTCTTGATCGGACTTTGACTAAGAAAAGGTGGCTGCAAATGGCAGGAATTTCAACTGTCCATTTCTGACTTACGTCCTGGAAAACGATTGCCGATTCTCTTGATCGGACTTTGACTAAGCAGCGGCAATGGCAGGAATTTTCAACTGTCCATTTCCAACTTACGCTTTGGAAAATGAGGTACGAGATATGGGGATTCTCCCCTGAAAAGTGACTTACGACTTACTCTGGTTGTTGCCAGTGCGCTTTTTAAAAGAGGAATGATCACAGACAATCTGTTGTGGGTACTAGAATTTATCCAGTTGAGAGCTTTAAACTTAATCCTTATCTAACTTATTTCAATACTACCCTCATCCCTTTAGATGCGAACCCTTATATGCTCCTAATACAACTTAGATTGACTTTCATTTATATTATTTTTAAATTCATTACGAACATTATTTAAATATTTAGTTTTACGATACTTATTTTAAACCCATATGAACATTATCCATATTTATTTATGCTACAATATTATTTTGAAACTATCATGGACACAATTTACATATTTATTTATATTACAATATTACTTTAACCCATTACTTTAACTTATATATTAACGTGCATGTACTCCGAAAAAAAAAACTATTTTACTTTATTATGATTCATTCATTATTATTATTTACTACAGATATGTCTTTCACTGATGATAGCAAATAGCTTGAAATCATGATCTGAAAGTGGAATTAAAGTTAGAGATAGTGAATACTTGCTCTGACATTTATGTAAACAGAAAACTACGCTTGACGGTGTTTTTGGTAGAACACCATCTGTTATCATATATATATATTGAACCGTGTTCGAATATGTGCATTTGAAACACCGGCCTCTTAGGCAGAGAAGAACATACTCGGAGAGTATGTATGCCCAAACGATAGCTATAAAATATATAACTAGCGTTACATTTCCAGGACATAACTTCTTCTCGGCTGTTGAGTTCAACACCAAGTTCAAAGCACTTTTTTTGTTTGTGTATAAACACGGGCGCCAGCTATCTATTCAAGGATGAATAAATAATGCACTTTGAGCAATGGCCACTAACTCAACGCCTAAATCCACGACTAGCTCAGCTGTTTGTAATCACTAATAGATTATACATAATTAGTGGTTAAAAGACTTGATAAAGAATTTGTTAAAAAGAATTGACCGACAAATAAAGTTTAATTTTAAAGACAATTTATTAACTAACATTTATTTACTAAATTTAAACATTTTATAATTCTAATAAAAACACACGCATATTTTTAAATTAACATTCTAAATAGTTTAAATATTCTTGAATATTTTCATAACAGAACACTGGGAATTTATCTACTTTGACTAATAATATTGATATAAGGATCATGCACATATTAACTCATGCACACACATAATAATGATAATAAAGGACTACATAGTATTTGAAATTTAATCACACACATCAATAGTTCATTTATGTATGATATAGAGTTCATATAATTAGACTCTTGAAAGATTCATACGAATTAATGCAATGCAATGGCTATTACAGTATAAACGAAATAAGCAAATGTTTTACCTAGGCTTTTGAATGTAGACATAGAATTTTGTTCTCTTTGGTGGCTGCTTTTGGTGAGGATATTTCCATTATGAATGCTTACCAGCTGGCTGGGACGTTTCCTTGCTGAGTTTCCTGATTTTCATGATTATTACTATCGGAGACAATTAGATATTGACGGAGATTTTCTAAGATGTTAAGCTGACATTATTTCACGGGCAGATCTGCTGTTTTCTAGGACATCTGGGCTGGAGATAAACGTGCATTCCCAAGATCTTCTCAACACTGCATTTTGTTTGTTAACTGCTCAATTAATTTCTGAACTGCACTACTCAATTACTTTGTGAACTGATTGTCTCAACTGATTGTCCGATAAAATATTCAGTATTTATACCAATGAAGTGTTTTCTTTTCAATATCCTCCGGCAAATATCTGTTGTCAAAATTCTTTATCAATTAATCCTTTGATAAACGTGTTTTGGAAGATTGCTTAATTAGTAATAGCCATGCAGAGATGTTGTTTTATATTTTAATTAATAACCATTGCCGTGTTTTTTAATAATAATCTTCTTTAACTTTCATTTATTTATAATAACATTTATTCTATTGTTGACAATCGCACATATATACACACATATATTTTTAATACAATTTACTATTTAGTTTTAACATTATTTTTTCTTTAATTAAACTTGAATGAAAAGAGATTTGTATGTTTTAACTTTTTAAATTATATTTTTACGAATACTAATAAAAACTCTTTACTTCCTTTTATAACCCTTAGTTTAATTTCTCTAACCAAACACCCCTCTCCCCTTCTGATTAATTAATTGTAGCTTTTTTATTTCAAAACTAACGCTAGAAAACTATTTGATTCTTATCCTTTTCGAAAACAAGCTGCAATAAACTCTTCAACATTTAATTTTATGTTTTTCTTTTATGAACGATTATTTTAATAATATAATTTTAGATAAAATTATATGTGCCTATATCAATATAGGTACATTACACCGCCCTTCCTTTTGAGAGTAAAATGCATCATTTTTGACCATTTTATCTCTGACAATATTAAATCTTAATTTATTATTCTTTCTAAGTTTGCTTTTTGGTATCTTTTCCTTTTCCATGCTAAGGGCAATCTCCAATTATGCTTTTTTCTTCTTTCTATGCTGGTAACATTGCTTACAATGTTCGTCCTGGTTAATGACCACGAGGACAAACTAAATTTGTGGCACAGGGATCTTTTATAAACGAAGCTTCGGCTGCCGATTCTCTTGATCGGACTTTGACTAAGCAGCTGCAATGGCAGGAATTTTCAACTGTCCATTTTGGACTTACACTTTGGAAAACGAGGTATGAGATATGGGGATTCTCCCCAGAAAAGTGACTTACGACTTACTCTGGTTGTTGCCAGTGTGCTTTTTAAAAGAGGAATGATCCCAGACAATCCGTTGTGGGTACTAGAATTTATCCAGTCGAGAGCTTTAAACTTAATCCTTATCTAACTTATTTCAATACTACCCTCATCCCTTTAGATTCGAACCCTTATACACTCCTAATACAACTTAGATTGACTTTCATTTATATTATTTTTAAATTCATTACGAACATTATTTAAATATTTAGTTTTACGATACTTATTTTAAACCCATACGAACATTATCCATATTTATTTATGCTACAATATTATTTTGAAACTATCACGGACATAATTTACATATTTATTTATATTACAATATTACTTTAACCCATTACTTTAACTTATATATTAATGTGCATGTACTCCGAGAAAATAACTATTTTACTTTATTATGATTCATTCATTATTATTATTTACTACAGATATATTATACTTATTTGCTTAACTTGATTTCTTTTTGCTTATTTCCATTATCTTATTTATTTATTTCAACCTACAACTCTACTTTTACATCATTACTTTGACCCATTTATTTAACTTGATTTTATTGATTTTTTATTTATTTGATCTGTTTATTTACGAGCATTTCTTCTTACGTAATATGTGCGTGGAGAAAAAAAAATCTTTTATTTTGCAAAGCCTACGTTATTATTATTACTTGCAACATTTCATTTATTATTATTCATTTATTTTTAAATTTATTGTCTTAAGTTTTAAATAGAAGTTTCAGATTTAATTTATTAGATTTATTTACTTTAGAATAATCATATTCGTGCTCATTGTCCATTTCCGGTCCTTTTTGTTTATTTCCTATACTATTCTGCCCATTTACTAACTCTTAAACTATGTCCGGTGGCTCCTTTTTTCTTTCTACAAATTCTATAATATAAACTAACTTTCCTCTCTTATCGGTTCCGCTTTTATATTTTATTGCTTTATCTCTTTCTCTTTCCATTCTATTTTCGACTTCGTAACTCAGAAAACCTTTATACCTAGTCAAACTCTGAATTACTTCAATCTGGGAATATTTTTTTCTACACTTTCTCTTTGTTTTAAATCTATGTCCACAGCAAATGCGAACGTTTACTTTAACCTTTTTAAATTTTTGTAAAAACTTTTCTACACTATCCACTACCTTGAACTTATGTTTGTCTACTTTATTTATCACAATGCTATCTGATTCTAATTCAATTTCTATGTCTTTTATCACCTCAACTTCCTTTTCAACTTCCTGACTTTCTTTAATTAAATCTAACTCTATAACTTCTTGGTTCTTCTCTACCTTTACCATTATCTCACATCTTATTTCTCTTACTTCTGCTCTGAGTTCTTTAATTTCTGTTTTAACCTGACTAATTTCGGCCTTCAATTCTGCTTTGAGTTCTTCTTTGAGCTCTTGTTGGCTTTGCTCAAATTTCTGACACAATTCTTCTTTAAACTCTTGCATCATATTCATCATCATTTTCATCATCATTTGCGTCTCAGATACTTCTTCTTTCTCTTTTTCCACTAACTGGGGATTTTTAAAATATATTGAGCTTTCTTTCGGATCCATTTTCAAAATTTTCAATTTCAAAGTACTAGCGCTTATATTAAGCTAAATTTAAATACAACTTATTTATTTATTTTTCTTACTAAGATGGAAACTCATGCTAACTCCACCCTTTTAGTCCTTTTCACTACCCGATCTAATGCTTTAACTTGACCCAAATATCAACTGTCTCTGATTTGATAGCATAAATGTCAAAATCTCTTTTCATTTCGAAGGGAAAAAAAAAAGTTTTCGGTCAATTCTTTTTTTTTTTTTTAAAATTAAAACACTTTTACAAACGTAATTTAACTTTTTAGATTTTTATTTTCAACAAGAACAAAGTATTTAATTAACTGTCATTTATGACAAGTTCAGCTCATGTTGGGTAAAGCCATTTGAACCGCAATTCGAATATGTGCATTCGAAACACCGGCCTCTTAGGCAGAGAAGAACATACTCGGAGAGTATGTATGCCCAAACGATAGCTATAAAATATATAACTAGCGTTACATTTCCAGGACATAACTTCTTCTCAGCTGTTGAGTTCAACACCAAGTTCAAAGCACTTTTTTTTGTTTGTGTATAAACACGGGCACCAGCTATTTATTCAAGGATGAATAAATAACGCACTTTGAGCAATGGCCACTAACTCAACGCCTAAATCCATGACTAGCTCAGCTGTTTGTAATCACTAATAGATTATACATTATTAGTGGTTAAAAGACTTGATAAAGAATTTGTTAAAAAGAATTGACCGACAAATAAAGTTTAATTTTAAAGACAATTTATTAACTAACATTTATTTACTAAATTTAAACATTTTATAATTCTAATAAAAACACACGCATATTTTTAAATTAACATTCTAAATAGTTTAAATATTCTTGAATATTTTCATAACAGAACACTGGGAATTTATCTACTTTGACTAATAATATTGATATAAGGATCACACACATATTAACTCATGCACACACATAATAATGATAATAAAGGACTACATAGTATTTGAAATTTAATCACACACATCAATAGTTCATTTATGTATAATATGGAGTTCATATAATTAGACTTTTGAAAGATTCGTACGAATTAATGCAATGCAATGGCTATTACAGTATAAACGAAATAAGCAAATGTTTTACCTAGGCTTTTGAATGTAGACGTAGAATTTTGTTCATTTTTGTGGCTGCTTTCGGTGAGGATATTTCCATTATGAATGCTTACCAGCTAGCTGGGACGTTTCCTTGCTGAGTTTCCTGATTTTCATGATTATTACTATCGGAGACAATTAGATATTGACGGAGATTTTCTAAGATGTTAAGCTGACATTATTTCACGGGCAGATCTGCTGTTTTCTAGGACATCTGGGCTGGAGATAAACGTGCATTCCCAAGATCTTTTCAACACTGCATTTTGTTTGTTAACTGCTCAATTAATTTCTGAACTGCACTACTCAATTACTTTGTGAACTGATTGTCTCAACTGATTGTCCGATAAAATATTCAGTATTTATACCAATGAAGTGTTTTCTTTTCAATATCCTCCAGCAAATATCTGTTGTCAAAATTCTTTATCAATTAATCCTTTGATAAACGTGTTTTGGAAGATTTCTTAATTAGTAATAGCCATGCAGAGATGTTTTATATTTTAATTAATAACCATTACCGTGTTTTTTAATAATAATCTTCTTTAACTTTCATTTATTTATAATAACATTTATTCTATTGTTGACAATCACACATATATACGCACATATATTTTTAATACAATTTACTATTTACTTTTAACATTATTTTTTCTTTAATTAAACTTGAATGAAAAGAGATTTGTATGTTTTAACTTTTTAAATTATATTTTTACGAATACTAATAAAAACTCTTTACTTCCTTTTATAACCCTTAGTTTAATTTCTCTAATGAAACACCCCTCTCCCCCTCTGATTAATTAATTGTAGCTTTTTTATTTCAAAACTAACACTAGACAATTATTTGATTCTTATTCTTTTCGAAAACAAGCTGCAATAAACTCTTCAACATTTAATTTTATGTTTTTCTTTTATGAACGATTATTTTAATAATATAATTTTAGATAAAATTATATGTGCCTATATCAATATAGGTACAATATATATATATATATTGTGCCCTTTTGTTTAGGTTAGAATGGATGATTTCTAACAATTTACGAGAAAATTTTAAATTTTAAAATTAAGTAAGAGATGATGTATGTTATGTGTTGATGATCTTTGAATAATTTAGTTAAGGCAAGTAAAATAAGTGATGTATAATATTGTGTTGGTATTTGTAAGAAAGTAGTTAGCTAAAAATCATTATAAGATTGTATGATTGGAAGAACTAGCCAGAATAAATATTGATTTAATAAGTCGTATAAGTAAATGATTAAGGTAAATTTTAAAAGTAATACTTTAAAGTTAAATGAATCGATTATTTAACAATAATAATTGTATTTAATGGTTATGTGTTAAATTATTTAATTAAAAATAATAATGTAGGGAGAAAAGTGTATTTTTGGTTTTATAATATTAAAATAATTATTTTAAAATTGTGCTATGATATTGACTTATGTAATATTTTATAAATTAAAATATTTATTTTAGTTTTTTTTTTAATTACTAGCGTCTCATTTAGTTTTATAAATCACATGACACACGCCTGTGTTTGAAAATAAAATAATATCTGTTATAAATATTAGATTAAGTTTTAAAAATAAATTTAGTAGATGAAATTAGATTTATGTTTTGTGTTGAAAATAAATATGTTAGGTTTAAAATAAAGGTATAAATGGTAATAAATATTAAAATATGATTTTTAAAAGTTATTTTGAAGTATTTAATCAGTGTAAATAAAATATAAAAATTAATTAAGAATTGAATAATATAATAAAAATAAATATTTAATAAATTATTATTAGTTTTAAATTTTATCTGGTGTTCGTTATCCAGGTTGTGAAGCAAGCATTGTTGAAATTGACCAATGAAAATGTGTATTTTGGGCAGCTATAAAAGAGCTGTGCAGGTATTCCAGGGTCACTGTTATCCTATTATATTGTGATACCATCATCAGGCTTTCACAACCTCAGTAAATTAATTAATAGCTTAATAGTCAATTTTATCATTTTTAAAATTCTAAAAGTACAGTAATTTGTTATAAGATCATGATATGGAAACGAGTGGCTAAAATAAATATTTCCTACTAGCTGATCTATTTTTATTCAATTTGTCATCAACTTAGACATGGGAAAGTCATCACCAAATATAAAAGGATTAAGAAAAAAATGTAAGTGTTATTATCATATAAAGCGTATAATCTTGCCTATTCTAATGGGTCGTGTTAGTTTACAATGGAAATTAAAAGAACTATGGAGAAATACAATAGTTTCATCAAAAATGGAATGATATTAAATATTTTATAAGAAAAAAAAACAAACTTATTTTAAATTGTGATGGATTTTTTTTTTTTTTTTTAAAAAAAACCTTTGAATTTGACCAAACAATTATTTTGGGAATGCTAATATTTCTTTCTGAAGAAATATTAAAAATAATTTCAAGCTGGAATTTTTTTTTAAAAAAGATAAAATTAAAATCATTTGCCGATATGATTTATATCATATTTTAAAAATATTAAAAATCAATGATTAAGGTATGCTGGACATACAAAGGTTATAAAATTATTGTGGAATTTATTTATATTGTGAAAAGCAATTTAAAACACCATTGTTTTTGATGCTGTATCAGAAAACTTAGATATCAGGAAATATGGATAAAAGTTTCAAGAACATGGAAACTATTTGAGCACAAAATATAAAAAGTACTTTTAATGTTGTATTTACATAGCCATGGAATTGATAAACTATTTCAAATTTTGGAGACAAAGTAATAATTAAGTAAATAAATTCGGATTTTGGTGAAGAAAAAAGTGAACTTACCATATTTAATGTGGAACAGTCCTTTTGAATTGTTTGTGTTACAATGTGAAATAGAGTATGTGTAGTTTCTGGCATCAGAAGTGTATTTAACAATGGGTACCATGAGAAAAAAGACATTCTCTTTAGTGAATTCTTTCGGAAGGAGTTTCTTTTCGTAAATATGTTTAAATTTATTCTTTACTAACTTTCATATTTATATTTATAAATAGAAGTAGGGTAGAAACATAAAAACATTAAATTATTTACTAATCTAAAAATTAGTTATTAAGAAAGAAAAAAAATCTTTAATAATTTTTTAAAAAAAAAAGTTTAATATTTTAAAGTATGATATGGAATGAGTGATATTTAAATAATGTTTTATTTAGTTCGTGATCCAGAGATATTAATGGAATAATCATCAAGGAATACATATTATTGATGATAACAATTATAAAAGTATTGATCATTTTACTATGTATTGATTTAGTGTATATCTTAGTGCGGATGTATGAAATGATTATGAAAAACACAATACGTACACATAGTTTTAATTCATTTATTTATGTTAAAAAATATGCATACTTTTAATAATATTATAAGTACATTTTAATATAAGGGAAATATAAGTATATGATTCTATTATAACGGAATTTGATGTTTAGTTTAAGTGATCAAGATAATAAACCGGAATATCGATACTGATTGTTTGTATTTACCATGTAAATTACTAAAGGATAAAATAATCTTTTCTTATTGATTGGTTAGATAGTTATTTCAGACATGAATTTATTTATTATTATAAGAATGTAAGAATAGTTTTTAACGATGTAAGCTTGGTATTAAGTTAAATAGAACTAAGATAATATTTTTAGGTAAGATTTGTTTATATTGGAATAAGTATAGATGATAGTGATTATTGTGCAAGTATAGATAACTTAGCCCTATAACTTGTATTTATTCATGGTAGTGTTATTTTCTGTATGTTGAAGTTGTAATGTTCCATTGAGCTGAATAGATAGCTTGGACATTATGTTTATTGGTAAAGGTGATGAACTAAAATAGTCATACCTTATTTATGATACACTGTGACCATGATGGTAATTTAATAGAAGTGTTATTGAATTAAAATCTGATTTATTCCATATACCTATGTGTATTTACTATCGGTATTGCTTGAATGGTATCGTAAGGCTAGTATTTTAAAATATGAAATGATGAATAAGTTTAAAATGCAGAATTGTTGTTTAAAAGATAAGATGGGTTATATTGTTTAAAAGTAAAGATGATTGAAGGTAAAGAATACAAGATGGTAACTTGTTAATAAAGAATCATAAACTTTTTTATGTTTGGGACTTATTATTATTTATTATAAATAAATAAATAATGAATGAAATATGTTTTATAAAAGATATCATTTAATCATTAAGTTTTAAAGAAATTCAATGTCAATGCATATTTTACAAGTAAAAGAAATATACATAAATCATACTTGAAGAATGCAAGTGATTATAAGTTTATATTATTATTATTTTAGAATAATACACATCAATGTTTACATTTATTTAATATCATATTGAGGAATAATAAGCATTTAAATTAATGGGTATATTATTAATTAATATTATTTACACTATGAGTAAGTTAAGAATAATCATAAGATATAATAAAAGTGTTTTTAAAACTAAATAATAAAAGATAAATTCAAAGTGAATTAATAATTTAAATAATACTTTTGTAATGTAATAATTTTTAAAATTAATGGAGGCCATAAAGATGTTATGGTAATATTTCAGTAATAAGAATTTGATAAAGCAAACTTTTTGTATCTAATACTTTATGTAATTCATTTTTTGTAAAATTAACTAAAAGAGAGTAAGACAAAGTGCATGCATATTGTACATACTGTATATAATTTATTGTTAAAGTGTATTAATAAATTTGTTAAGTTTTGTTATAAATCTTGGTGTCAACTCAATTTCTTCACATCACAATTACAATAATCACAGATAATTATAATGAAGACATAGTATTTGCACATCATAAATAAAATTGTTATTTAAGAGTTATAATGTTTTATTTGATATATTTTATTTAAGAAATTTCATTTATTGTATGGAAGAATTACCAAAGATTTACATTAAATTATCATTATTGCCACATATTCTCATATTATAATATCATATCATATATGTTTACTTAAGATGCCATATGAATAATAGAAAATTATATTATTATTATTATTGCTATGTGATATACATGAACAACATTATAAGTAGAAAGATATGAGAGCAAATCATAGATTAAAAATAATAATAATTATTATTATTATTATTATTATTATTATTATTATTATTATTATTATTATTATTATTATTATTATTATTATGATGATGATGATGATGATGATGATGATGAAATGGTAGTTAGGAATGATATTAAATCCCTTATCATACTTGATTACAAGAGTTATACTTAATTTAGAAGTAATTTAAGAGAACCTGAGATAATTTAAGTTAAATCAATTTTATGAAGATAGTTAGATTAATTTATTAAGAGTTATTTACTTAATTAATTTTGATTAAAAACATGAGAGTACTATAAATGTAGTATTTAAGTAATAGGAGTAAGGATAGTATTCTTATGCCATTAGGGTGATATCCAGTGGAATATTGGCTTAATGTATTCGCTCTGCCACTTGTAAACTCATTCATAGTCTCATGATTTGATTAGATAGTCATTTATTTAACTTTATAATACAGAACTATATTATTATTTATTAGTTAAGCTAATTTGATAGTTGATATTGTTAAAGAATATTGTTATTGTTGATTTAGATGCATTTTAGATGAACATAATTATTTATCTGAGCTAGATCCATTTATTATAATTACATATTTTCTGGAAGTGAGGGTACAATATATATATATATATATATATATATTGTACCAAAATATTATGGCAGATAAATTTTGATTTGCAATTAAAAGCAGTTATATCATAAATTTAATTATATAAAGGTCAATTTATTAATTTGCTTTGCTATAAAATCATATGTATAGATATAATCTACCCTATATAATGATACATATATAGGATGGTATGATTTAGTTTTGTTAAAAGTTTTATCTCTTGCAAATTAAAAGTAAAATAATTGTAAACAAATTAGAATTAACCATCACACCTATGGGGAAATCAGTTTAAATTTAGTGAATTTTGTAAAATAATTTGTTTACAACAAACTCTGTATAAGTAAAGTCATTGGGCTAGCACTATTCAAATTTTCAATGGGATTTTGGATACTTTGCAAAAAAATTAGACAAATGTCTAAAATCAATTTTAAAATCTAAAATTTTAACTTAACATCTAACACTAATGGGTTCTCAGGTTGTGTCAACAAGAAGGTGGCTGGGATGAATATTATATAAATAGGCCATATTTTGAACTTGACAGACACACACCAACTTTTGAAAGAAAACTTGCCACCAGAATCCACATCACTTGAAATTTTGATATGTCTGGCTAAGGAGGACAATGTTTTGCTGCTTCTCCTGGAATAACAGCAAGTTACTGCCATCCTATGCACCTAAAAACCTGACCATTGCAAGGATGAAATTCTCCAGCAACAGGCTGCCACCAGAAGACACCATGAACCTGGCTAGAAAAGAATGCTGCTATGCTTGAAGCTTACCTACATTACCAGCTACAATGAAGAATTGGTAATATCATTCCAGAACTGCAGAAGTCTGAATTAATTAATATTTAATATTCAAACTCTTAACTTTTAAAAGCTAACTAAATGTAAAATGAAGAAATAATTGAACGTTCAAACTAATGTTAACTTTAAACTATATTTAAATTAATTAACCTTTCAATTGTGAAACTTGCCTACCTACACTTGTAATATACTCTATTTAAATCAAATCAATGTCTTACATAATTCTTATTCTCTATCACTGCAGTTGTGCCTATACCTTTCTCTACATTTATTTTTGAAATGTATTTTATATATTTATTATATGCTAATGCTTTGAAACAGTGAGTCTTTAAATTCAGCAAAATTTAGAGGAGATATAATTTAAAATATCTTCATTTAATTATCTTTATTAATGTCACCTTTTATGTGCACTGTTTTGAAATCCAATATTGTAATAATAACGAACCGCCATGCACTCGTTATTATTAATTATTTGTTTGTTATATAAATGCATAATGTGGTTTGCTTCTAAACTTGATTTATGATTTTAATTATTGTTATAATAAGTAATAGACTAGCCTTAGGGACAGTTATAAAGTATATTTATTAAATCTATTGCTAAACATCTTTAAATATATCTTTCCCTCCTTAAATAGTTAATAAGATGTAGATTAAAGCATATTAACAAAATTGACGAAATAATTTATCCTTTAATTAGTCTAAATGTAATGCTATTTGAGAATTGGC
This sequence comes from Epiperipatus broadwayi, assembly GCA_028023455.1. Classification (NCBI taxonomy): domain Eukaryota; kingdom Metazoa; phylum Onychophora; class Udeonychophora; order Euonychophora; family Peripatidae; genus Epiperipatus; species Epiperipatus broadwayi. The sequence continues at coordinate 96,900 of JAQFVV010006876.1, forward strand.
TTCTATTAGCACAGTTAAGTTTTAATATATATGTTATATTATTTATTGCATTGCAGATGTATTTTATTAAGTCAGAGTACTTTACATGTTGCTGCATCTTCTAAAATGGGACCTCAGTTAGGTCGTCCCATTCTACTATTTTAGATTTGTGTATCAAGATTATCCCTTAGTTTGAGGCTAGGCCATATGAGTAAGACACCCTGCTCCTGAACTTCAATGTTCCTGTCATGAGCAACAAAAATCTCAGTCCCAGCTTACCATGCATTAGTTGCAAGAACCCTTGAAGAATTATCCATCTGCAGAGCCACTTTATTAGTTTATTTTACCAGTGCTATAGCATATATTAGTGATCTAAAGTAGCCAATTCTCCTCTCTATTATTTAATATTCAGCATTGATCTGAAACTGCGTCTTGGCTACTAGTTTTAATCTATATCAGCATGAGTTTATTTATGCATTCACACATTAGATATAATAGTATAATGAATGATCTATCAGGGGCTAGTAAAATTACTTATCAAATAGTAAACTACAATGTTAAGATAGGATTTGGCATTCATTATAGGCATAATGTCAGTGACTGTACATACACATGTTGATTTAATTGTAAAGATGAGATTGATATGATACTGTTTTATCCTCTGTGATGCCTGCATGTGTTTGCCCACACTTTGTTTTTTTGCTTATTTTGTCTTTATTAATTAATAAATGCATGTTTAAATTACATTGGTTTCATATGTATTTCTCGCAGTCTAATTTTAATCCAATTCAATCTTAGATTATAATATATATGATTGACATATGCATTAATGTTAATTTATAGATATTATCTCCATTATCATGCTATCAGTCTATTTAAATCCTTTGAATTAGTTTTATATCGAGTCAGCCCCTGAATCTTATGTTTCTTCCTGTGTTATGCTGTCCATAAAGAAATGGAGGCTGAGTGTAATCCCAGATATATCATTTGTTGGGTGAGTCACAGAGTACTTTTAAATAAGTTGGAGCTTGGTTGGATTCAGGACTTCGCAATTACTCCAGTCAGCTTTGGTTTATTTGCCTGGATTCTGTTGTGTGAATGTATAAATCTGACTGTTACAATATATATATATATATATATATATATATATATATAATGCATTTAATATACCTGTGTTTGCCATGATTTAATTGTCCTTTACAAAAATGTGATAATTCTTTAGATTCTTTACTTGTTTTCTTTTTGTCAATGAAATAATTTTGATTATAATCCATTAATCATTTCTGTACATCTGGCTTGACAAATGCATAGGTTAACCTATTCAGTCTTAAATTTGATTATCAATTGTTATGGTTTAAGTTGTTTTTTGAAAACTAAATATTTCTTCATTGGTTTGATAGATAAATAAACTAATCTATTAATCATTGTTTTCTTTTGTTAATTGACTGGAAATGGTTTGTTTTTCCTCTTCCTTTTTGTAGTATTGATAGATAGAATAATTATGGAGGAAGATAGGAACAATGTTTTTAATTCAAGAACCAAATAAAATAAACATGAATTTTCAAAATGTGATAATTCATCATTCATGCAATGGCAGAGTTTCAAATAAGGCTGAATCATCTCAACTTATCTTTTATAGAACAGCATGTTATATGAGAGACAGATTACTAAAAGTCTAAACAACTATACTGATTAAGCTTGAATTGGAAGTGTATTTGTCCGTTATGTATTTTTTTTTTTACGAATAATAATATTGTCAGTACTCTTCTATTTTATAATTGCGAGATGGAATTCACAAAGAAAAGTTGCAGAGAATGATATACTGTTCTATGAGTGATTTCCACTGTAGATAATTTAATCTCTTCACTATCAAAATCTGTTCTCGTCAATTAATTATTACCCCTTATTCCCCTTTAAACTTTATCTCATTCATCTTAATCAATCTCTCGAGCATGTTTATCAATAAACAATAATAATAATAATAATAATAATAATAAAATATAGAAAAAAGAAAATGAAACAGGTAAAAAAATGTATTTCTTGCGACTCTGTTAATCCTTTTAATACCAAACCTACACTATTTACTATAAATGCGATTATTTCTGGACAATTATGTCTTTCTATCACTTTTTTTTGAACGTGTACCTGGCTACACAGTGCTACAATATTTTTAACTTCTTAAACATCTTATTTTTTCCATCACCAATTAAATAATTTTCTCCCTAATTATCTATTTCATTTTTAACTCAGAGAACCTTGAAAGACATTTAACTATACACCCAGATAACCTTAAAAAACATGTGCCCCTTTTTTTATTATTAACAACTAACTATATACATTCAGACTTGACCATTAAAGCAAATTGTTAATTAAACCAAAGTAATACTTTATGATAAATAAATTTATTTAAAAAAATAAAACAATATAAATATTTCAAATGGGCAAATATTTAATGAAAATTAACAAAATATGAGAATTACTAAAAGATATAAAATTAAATTTAGTCATTCTCTTTTTTAAATACCCATCATTTCTTAATAAATTCTATTTCTATTCACTTGATAAAATATTATATTAAAATTGCAATTCTTATTTGAATTGGCATAAACTATTTTAATTCGTGGTTAAATATTTATATGATTATTTAATATCTCAAATTTAATCTATATTATTACTGTTGTGTGTCATAATTACGTGCGATGTTTTACATACTAGTATAGTTCAAATAGCACACACACATAAATATATATATATATTTGCTATCTTAATATAAACCGAGCACTGATTGTATATATGTGTGGGAGATGATGATCTGGACAAACTGATGAGTGCTCATTATAATGGAGATCATTTGTCTTTTTCATATGTATGTGGTCGTGTTTATTGGTTGTAAAGAGTGGAGTGGATAACTAAGGGGGCTTGAAAGTCCCTCTAATTACATCTAACTTAAAAGTATATATAATATTATTGTATTGAAATATTATATATATGTTTAAATCAATCTCCCAAATTTTATGTTTCTTTCAGCAATGCCTACTGTGAATAAATATAAAGTCTGAACTTTAAACAGCATGACTTGAAAGGATACTCATTTGAATGATGCTGTTTGAAGTTCAGACTTTATATTTATTCAGAAGGTGTTGTTGAACAAACGTAACATTTGGGAGAGTGATTTGAACATTTTGTATTTGAATTTCCAGTTAATATATAGTGGGATATTTTCATATATATATATATATATATATATAATTATGAAAGAATTAAACACCATTTAAATTTGAAATATATTATTAACATTATTTTACTTACACCTTCTATATAAAAACTTACTGTCTTATATATGACAAAATTTGATGAAAAATCAAGTAACCTTTTGCAGGTCATGCATTTCTGTTAATCAAACTTGACATTATCATCTGCTTCAGAGACCACTTAAGATTACATCATACTCAACAACTCATTTTCTATTAAATAGATTCTCAGTGATCCAATTTGTTATTAAAGTATAAATACAAATTTTAGTGGTAATTTAATTAAAACCTCCTTTGTATCACTTTAATGTTAATTGATAAAGCAGAGCATATAATTTAACTCACTTCTAAATAACTTTGCTTTAAATAACTATTTAAATATGTAAATATTAATTAAACATCACTTAAATATATAATATTTTTGTTATTTTACTTACGTCCTCTAATAACTGAAACACAGGCCTATTATATACCTGTGTCTATATATGTAATATAGGGTATATGAGCACAGACTTTCAGATGACCCATCACTCTCCACTCTATCTAATATCACTGATACACTCAAGCACATATATGCTGAAAAGATAAATAATCACCAATATACGTATTTCATGCTAAACCAGCGATCATCAGTTGGTCCAGATTATCATCTCCCACATATATATATATAGGGTGTAGTAGATTGGAGCCTGTCCATTAAAGTATGAAGATTGTCTATCTTAATATATATCTGAGCACTTATAGTATATATGTGTGGGAGATGATAATCTGGACCAACTGATGATTGCTGGTTTAGCATGAAATACGTATATTGGTGATTATTTATCTTTTCAGCATATATGTGCTTATGTCCTCTAAATAAATTTTATTTAAAACAAGATTATGTAAAAATGAGGTGAAATTAAACATTAATCCAATTCAAAAGATGTTTTAGTTAAATTTCATTAAAATTCACATTCAAACTTTAAAGTCAAATTGAGCATTGTAGCATATTTAATAAAAACTGAGTTGCTATGTTTGATGCAGTCTCAACTACTCCACTGAGTAGTTAATGACAGAAGCACATATCTTGCAGAAATTTAATTGATTGTTCATCATATGTTGCTGTATATAAGATTGTGAATTTCTACCGAGCGTGTATATAAAATAATGTTATGTTATATATTTAACCCTTTTCCCGCGCTCGACGAGACTCCTCGTCGACACCTAAAATCACTCTAACTTAGTTCGTTTTTATACGATAAAATTCGTTAAATACGTATTTAATTTGTTTTTAAAAGTTCTGTACGATGGTGACATCTTCCGATTTATTTTAGAAGTAAAAAATAAAAAAAAACGCATTTTAAACCTAAACAAAGAAGGAACATTATTTGTGATTGGTTCTTAGCATGCTCTCAGCCGAAAAAGACATTCTGATTGGCTGGAAAGAACAAAGAAACTGCCTGATCAAAGAAAATAAAGAAAAACGCTGAGATTTTCATTTCGAATACGATTTAAATTATTATTAAATAATATTTATGGAAATTAAACATAATTTTCAGAGAGAATAATAAAAAAACAAAATTATTTTCGAAAAATATTGAAGATTTAAGTAAATATATTGAAGATGTAGTAAAAAGAAATATTTACTTTTCTATAACGTAAAAGTCGATCTTTTTGTTTACATTATAACTTTTATGTTGCCGATATAGAATATCTTAGAATAAATAAATAGCAATTTATTTTTGAAAGAACTTTCGTTTTCTTCATGACCTGAAAAATTAATTATATACTTTTTATAAACGTATCTGAGTTGAATTTAATATTATAGACGAATATGTTTTAACAATAGGCTTTGTCTTCAGTTTGTGAGTTGGCCAATTAAAAGATTTGATTTTTATCTCATACAACCAATGATTTAATTAGCGGTTTAATTAAGTGATTTTTAATTAATTAATATTTATATACTTAAATATTTTCTTAAAGTAAGGTTATTAAAAATGAGTTTGATCATCAATTCTGCTTTGTCAATTAATATTAAACTAATTCAAATGAGACTTTAGTTAAATTATTGCTAAAATTCATTTTCAAAGTTTAATATCAAATTGAGTGCTATTTAATAGAAATTGATTTGATATGTTTGATGCGATATTAATTGAGCTCTTAAGTGGCTGGTGATGTCAGGCGCGATTGGGGAAAATGTGATCTAGAAGAGGATAGTTGATTTTTTTTATCAAGTACTTCCAAATATAAGTCTATAAATTTCTATAAATTTAAAAATACATATATAGACAAATTTACATCAACAAAAACAATTCTATTTTAATAAGCACTATCTAGTAAGCTAAATGAATGCTTACAATTATTACTAATAATTGCCATATTAGAATAGACCATTTTGTCAAAATAAGAAATATATTTCAAGTCTCATATATATATATTGTACCTATATTGATATAGGCACATATAATTTTATCTAAAATTATATTATTAAAATAATCTTTCGTTAAAGAAAAACATACCAATCTCTTTTCATTCAAGAAAAAATAATGTTAAAACTAATATATGTGCGTATATATGTGCGAGTGTCAACAATAGAATAAATGTTATTATAAATAAATGAAAGTTAAAGAAGATTATCATTAAAAAACATGGCAATGGCTATTAGATATTAATTAATATAAAACAATACGTTTTTGCATGGCTATTACTAATTAAGCAATCTTTCAAAACACGTTTATCAAATGATTATCACTGGAATTCGACAACAGATCTTTGCTGGGAATATTATGACAACATGTTGCAGATATAAATAGACTTTTTTTTATCGGACAGTAATCAGTTCACAAATTAATTGACTGAGTGCAGTTCACCAATTAATTGAATCAGTTAAGTTAATGGTATTCAGAAACAAAATGCAGTGCTGAGAAGATTTTGGGAATGCACGTTTATCTCCAGCCCAGATGTCCGATGAAAACAGCAGATCTGCCTGTGAAATAATGTCAGCTTAACATCTTAGAAAATCCCCGTCAGGATCTAATTGTCTCCAATAGTAATAATCGTGAAACTCATCCAGGAAAAGTCCCAGCTGGCTGGTAAGCATTCATAATGGAAACATTTTCACCGAAAGTAGCCTCCAAAGAGAACAAAATTCTACGTCTACATTCAAAAGCCTAGGTAAAACATTTGCTTATTTCGTTTATACTGTAATAGCCATTGCATTGCATTAATTCGTATGAATCTTTCAAGAGTCTAAGTATATGAACTTTATATCATACATAAATAAACTATTGATATGTGTGATTAAATTTCAAATGCTATGTAATACTTTATTATTATTATGTGTGTACATGAGTTAATATGTGCGTGATCATTATATCAATATTTATTAGTTAAATTAGAGTGTTCTGTTATTAAATCTATAGGAATATTTAAACTATTTAGAAATGTTAATTTAAAATATGTGTGTGCTTTATTAGAATTATAGAATGTTTAAATTTAGTAAATAAATGTTAGTTAATAAATTATCTTTAAAATTAAACTTTATTTGTTGGTCAATTCTTTTTAGCAATTCCTTTTATCAAATTCTTTTATCAACTCCTTTTACAATTCTTTTATCAAGTTTTTTAACCACTAATTAAGTATAATCTATTAGTGATTACAAACAACTGATTTAGTCATGGATTTAGGCGTTGAGTTAGTGGCCACTGTTCAAAGTGCATTGTCTATTCTTTTAGTATTCTTTTAGAATAAGCAGCTGGCACCCGTAGTTATACGCAAACAAAAAAGTGCTTTGGACACGATGTTGAACTCAACAGCCGAGAAGAAGCTATGTCCTGGAAATGTAACGTTAGTTATATACTTTATAGCTATCATTTGGGCATACATACTCTCTGAGTATGTTCTTCTCTGCCTAAGAGACCGGTGTTTCGAATGAACATATTCAAAATCGGTTCAATATATATATATATAACTCATGTATGGAATATAAACCTACACATAATTCAAATTAAAATTATTTCTTAGTAAAGACTAAATTTTGAAATAAACACATCATGACAAAATATAAAATTCTTAATAGCTCCTCTAATGCATACCTTTTGTAATTGCATTTAACTGGCAAGTAAATATTGTATAATTGAATTCACACTCTTTATAAAATAATGATTAATGTATTGATCTTTTATCAGAGTTAACTTTTAAGTTAAATGAACATTCAGTATCCTAGTTTTATTCTACTGCTAAAATATGAATAGTAATAATATCACAGAGGCTTTGTCATTGGTAGATATCCTTTGATTTCTGTATTATTATTAAAATAGCAGATTAACTCCATGAATATTTCTACATATAATGATCATAAAACAATTATATATTTTGTGAGTGAGGACTATGTTTTACCAATACAATTATCTTTAAACAAATATTAATATTATATTCTAATGATCCAAACGTATACTCATGCTTGTAAATAAAATTATTATTTCTAGTTGAGGTTTAGAATCATTCCAACTATTTTATCAAATAATGTAAGCTTTGCCCAGACAAAATTAACAGTGATCAACTTATGGTATTGACTATTATGTAAAAAAAAACTATCCATATATCTTAAATTAATGAGTTTCATGATATATCTCAAATTCAACAATACAGAATGTAATATTTCATTAAAACAACTGCATAGATTATACTATTGCTTTAATTACAATTGAAATATTAATATTATTTAAAATATGTCATTTCTTTTCATTTTTATATTTAAATTTTTACTCTTATATGATATCTTTAAACATATCTATATTATATTTTATAGTAATTTCATTAACTCCAACCTCTCTGGATGTGCACTGAGGTATAAACTCTTGCCAAATATACACTAAAATAAATAGAATATATTTAAAACCAAGAAATTCTAGTATGCTTTGACTTTTATGAGATCTTATCACTTTCTAATTTATAAAATATAGAACACAAAAATAATTTTAGGAAAGACATATTTTTGTATTCTGCAGAAATTAAAAGCTTTTTTTAATTAACATGCAAAGGCCCAATGAGTAACACATATCAATATTACTTTTTAAATTGGACAGGTATTCCTCTCAATACATTCCTAAATATGCCTATTTTACAAAAATCAAATTAGTTTGAAATAAGCTAATATTGTTTAATTTTATATCCCTTTTTTTTGTTTTTATAGTATCTCATACTGCTTGTAGTCTAGAATTGATTGTAAATTTTTAAAATCTTTTTCAAATGTCATCTTGTTTTTGCTATTTTTAAAAAAGAAATATAATAAAACATGTTGTATTTAATGGCAACATTAATAAATATCTTTTTTTAAAAATTAAAATCACTGATTATAAAGTAAGCAATCAATTAATTATAAAAAAGCTATCAACTAAATCCAGTTAATTTTCTGGCAACATTATTAAAATGTTTTTATCATCATCATTATTTTCAATTATTATCAATCCATTGCAGGATGAAGATATCTCCAAATTCAAGCCATTTCTAATTTCTAGTCATTCTTCTCCATATTACCCCATGCACACTTTCTTGTTTTATCCATCCATCTCACATATGTTCTCTTTTTAGGTCTTTTATAATCTCTTAGAATCCAGTTTAAGATTCTAACTGTATATCTATTACCATCTCTTCTAGAAATATGTCCAGCCCAATTCCAATTTAGTCTCTTAATTCTTTCAATGATGTCAATAACACTGTTTGATGGTTTTTATTAACCTGCAATAGCTACAATGCAGTTTAGTAACATTCAGACCACAAGAAATTTCTCATATTGCTCCTAAGATATGTATTTTTATGTAATTATCACTTCAATTTTGATGTTTATAACCATTATTTACAATAAATATTAAATTTGCAGTGACAATTATATAAAACAAATACACATCTTAGGAGCAGTATGAGATACTTCTTGTGGTCTGAATGTTATTAAACTGCATTGTAGCTATTGCAGATTAATAAAAATACTGGAATATTTACTAAGCTGAAAGTAGATACTAACATTATTTATTGTACTATGGATGACAGAGCACTATTAAGTTTAAGTTCATGAAATTGCTCTTATATAAATTATATGAGCTATTGATTCAATTTTTTTTCCTTAAATATTAAATTTTTTAAAGCTGACTAAAATAAATTACAGCAAATAAAAAATTACAGAGTTTTGGCTAATGTTATTTATCAGAATTTTTTTTACCAATTCCATATTGTTAAATCTCTAATTTAAATTGCATTAAAACATTTTTTCTTTTCATAAATATTAAATAATATTTTTAAGATAAGTGAAAAAACTTATCTATTTGTAAATGTACAACAACTAACATATCAAAGGAGAAACACATTTTTGTCTCATGCACTATTTCAAAACTTTATTTAATAAATAAAAAAACAAACAGGAGGAATCAATTGGCCACATTCTGGATCAATGTGATTTGTGGACTTATCTCCATAATATAGCGTTACACCAGATAAATGGCAATGACCCAGCTAACATTTCTCTTAATGCAGCAATTAAAAAGGGTATATTTGGAACAATAAGACTGGCCACTTTCATTAACTTCTCAATTTGGACTGCCAGATGTAGCATGATATTTGATCATGGCTGTGATGATTCAATAGTAAACCGATTTTTCAAATACCTCTACAAGATAAAAGATGACGATAAATGAACTTGTCAGCCTTGGCTAATTGACCAAACCTGGAACCAGATAAGGCTGGAACTCTAATTCATGCATTTCTTAGGCCCAAAACTTGAACTTTCTCCCATCCACTGAATAAATAAGATATCCCATCTTTCACTTAAGAATAATCTAAACTTTAACTATGTAGACCTTTTATATATCCCATATATTTAACACACAATCTTTGCATTAATTGCATACTGTACAATTAATTTAGCTATATCAACTTGTAAATATTGTTATAATCTTCATTACTCTTTGGGCCAGGATAATCATTAATCAATAGAATTTCCAAACCTTATACATAGATTTGACTTTATATTCCTAGCTAATTAAGCACATGACACACTGCTTTAAGGCATTAGTGTAATCTTTAATTTTATTTATATTTAACTATGTTTCTTTCATAATTGCATTAATTAACTATCATGATTTTCCTATGCAGCTCCTGAAACTATATTATTGATCTAATACAACTTTTGAATTTTCTATATACATGGCTTTCATACCACACTTATATGTATACATTGAAATTTTCTTATTGTCATTGTTTTATCCCATCATTGATTTCTTTTGTATCCACTCTAATGTGTAAATAAAGTTTTAGTTTTTGAAAGTAAAAAAACTGAAAATTTATTGAAGTAGAAATAAATATCAAGCAATATCATAAGTTCAATGGGCTACCTATAGCATGCACAGATAAGTGTATAAGTGTATATATATACTCATATGCAATTAATTAAATTAAAGGATTATTTTCGATTAATTAATAACATATGCACAATGTATTAAGCTGTTTTCCTTAATAGGATTTTTTCATTATATATAAAAATTATCAAAGCATGTGTAAAGTTACCAATTCAGAAACATTTTTAAAAAACGATAGTCTATATAAAACATTCTTTTTATTTATTCATGGAATATAAACAAAGTTTAAGGAGAGGTGAAATGTTTTTCTTTTTTTAAATTTGAACATTTAGATTATCTTACAAAAACAATAACAACAAATAAACGGTATTATTATCTATTGATTAAAACAGAGCAGCCTAAAAACAATTATTTCGCTTGGTAAAAGAGCTACATTTAACATGGTTGATTTGATCAAAAGAAAAGCAGTTTTTAAAATAAAAAAATTTCAACTTTTTACTTTCATCATTTATATTCATTTATCAAAAATTTAGTAAATTCCAAAATGACTTATAATCATTAACTCATTCTCAGCATCATTTTTGTATTTAAACTCTTTAGTAGTTTCTATATTTTCAGTACTTCTATCAATTATTGTATTCATTTGTTTTTGTCTACCTATTATCTGCTGCTGGTTATTCTCCATTTGGACTTTTAATCTTGCTATTGTTGTTGGTTGATTTCAATTATTTTTGGTTGATTTCTAATTCTGTCATTCATTGTTTTAACCTTGCCATTTGTTGTTACTGGCTGCTCTCCATATACATCCATTTGCTAGTTGCCTGTTATATCTTGTTTAACCTGCTGGTGTTTGGCTTCTAATCATGCCATTTGTTGCTGCTAGCTATCTTTCATATGTTACTTTATTTTTTTTGATTATTATTAAGTTTGCATTACTAAGGGATATGTTTTCTAAACAGAACCACTTCAGCCATATAATTTGAAGGCCCTGGTTGTATGCAATCTCATCTATTTTCTGATAAGATTTATTTGTATAGTTTAATATAGTGGTATCTGTGCAATAACTTACAATTTTTAATTTAGTTTTACTCTCTTTTGCATTAGTATAAAAATATATATTTCTTCGTGATGTATTCTTTTTTTTGTTTATTGTGTTTGTAGTTTATTATATATAAGTATCTATTTTTTTTTTTGTAATGTGTATTCTATCCTGCCCTATCCCAAAATATCAATTTCTATAAAGGTTACCACTAATTGATCTGCCATTTTCATTAATATATATTTTTTCACTTATATATACATTTCCTGATTCTTTCCAGACCATTTAAAATAAATAATAACAAACAAATGTTAAAAGTGTCCTACTATGTCTCTTTTTTAGCTTTGTTTATTGATTTGAATTTTTTACATCATTTTCCAATACATAATTCATTTTCACTATTGGATGTCACCAGTGATGACTTATGGATTTATGTAACAACAGCTCCTTCCACAATGTTGTAAAGCCTTTGATATAGGGATGTTAGTATACATCCCCTTCTGCAATTTGCCATATTTTCTTATGTAGTTTTTGATTTCATTTAAGTATAATCTCACTTCATTTTACCAGCAATTACACTCCTGATAATTTGTTTATTTATCATAAAGAAATAGGGGAAAACAACTACATATCAGATATAATTCATTATAGGTATCTAGAAACTCTATATGTGATGAATATGTTTTTTAGATTGATCTAATTATATATTTTCCAGTACTCTATTTATATTTATTGACAGCCATTTGATTAAAACATCTACTTTATGAATTAGGTTTTTTAACATTCTAACTTTCTTTGACTCAAACAAAGTTGGAAATATTTTACCTACAATATTCTTTAAATGTTATACCACCACTTACTCTTTTATCCAATAATAAATTTTTAATATTACTTTTCAATTTAAATGTTGGAAATTTCAGTCTACATCAACTTCTATATTGATAATATTTTCATCCCAATTTATCCTGAAGTTTTTAAATGTTGGACTATTTTTTAAATAAATCACTTATATATAAACAATATATTGCTGCATTTTACAGAATATTGTTAAACCTTTTATTTCTAAAGTTTATTTCATCATTCCTATTATTAGTTTATCAGCTAATTTATTGTGGATAGCTATCTTGAAATTATTATGGTATTGTTGTAATCATAATTTACTTATGTTTGAATAAAAGTCTCCAGCATTTTGCACGGTAAAGTTTCTGCCTGTATATGTAAAACTACCTTAATTTTACTTCCAAAATTTATTTTCTATCATTAAAAAAATTGTGAAGATGTTGAAGTTTATTAGATATTATTTTCCCATAAAAACTAGTGAGAACTTAATTCACTTTACTCAATCTAGACATATATTGTGGTTATAAGCCAGATTTAATCAATAAATATAAATAAACATCATAAATTCAATCTCTGGCAATCCTGAGAAATATTAAAAGCTATTAAACCAGGAGTTGAGTCTCTAACAGTGTCCACATATATGTAATTATATTTTCATGATAAATCCAAAAATCAATCATCCCACAATTTATTTGCATTTCTTTATATAATCTGGTGCAAATATAAAAGCATATTAATATAGTAAGGAAATCAAATCATACATGACATCATGTGACTTAATTTAATAAGCTTATATTTACAAATATAAATATAATGAGTGTTCTAATAGCTCTAAACAAACTTTTTTTCCTGATAAATGCCACAAGACAAAGCATTTAAAATCTCTATCTAGAATTATCTCTATCCCCAAACCAGTTTTGAGCTGCTGGCTCTCATTAGTGAGGCACTAAAATATTCAGAGACTAGATCTAAAATACAAACTCAAGCCTAGCATTTATCAAATATTAAGTAGAGAATCAAAATTTTCAGACATTTATATGTCTTCAAATCCAGCTATCTAAGTTAAATAGCTATTGGGGACTGAACCAAATTCAGATCCTCCATATATTAATAGCCTTAGCAATATAATATCACCATCAGCATAAAACTGGTTTGGGGATAGAGATAATTTTAGATAGAGATTTTAAATGCTCTCTCTTGTGGCATTTATTTTAAAAAAAACTTGTTTAGAGCTATTAGTATGCTCTCATTATATTTACATTTGTAAATACAAGTTTATTAAATTAAGTCATGTGGATGTATGAATTGATTTCCTTACTATTAGAGTTTGCTTTTTAAGGCTTTGATGATGTTGCTATTAGTATATGGTGGATTTAAAATTGGTTTCATCCCATATAGCTATTTAATTTAGATAGCTGAATTTGAAGATATAAACATGTCTGAAAATTTCAGATTTTCAACTTAATAGTTAAATATACAATAAATGCTGGACTTGAGTTTGTATTTTAGATCATGTCTGAATGTCCAAGTGTCTCACTGATGAGACCCATCAGCTCAAAACTGGTTTGGGGATAGGGATAATTCTAGATAGAGATTTTAAACACTTTCCCTTGCAGCATTTATCAGAAAAAAAATAAAAAATTTGTTTAGAGCTATTAGCATTCTCATTATATTTATTTTTAAATACAAGCTTATTAAATTTACATGATGTATGACTTGATTTCCTTACTATTATAGTTTGCCTTTTGAGACTTTAGTGATGATATATTGCTAAGGTTATTAATATATTGGTGAATCTGAATTTGGTTCAGTCCCATATGGCTATTTAAGTTAGATAGTTGGATTTCAAGACATATAGATGTCTGAAAATTTCAGATTTTCTAATTAATAGTTAAGTATTTGATAAATTCTGGGCTTGAGTTTGTATTTTAGATCTAGTGTCTGAATATCCTTGTGACTCACTGATAAGAGGCATCAGCTTGAAACCAGTTTTGAATAGGATAATTTTAGATAGAGATTTTAGATGCTTCTCTTGCAGCATTTATAAAAAAAAGAAGAAGCTTGTTTAGTGCTATTAGCATTCTCATTATATTTACATATATAAAAGGATATGCTACTTCTTATATAACCAAATAACCCTCCATGATTAAATGCACTGAGAAATTCATTTACAAACATTTTATCTTACATATCTAAAACCATTTTTGAAAAAAACATCTATCACCTCTCAACTAATACATCTCATCATAGTTTCAAAATATTGGATCATCCAATATTTTACCAGATTTTGTTTTGAGTTTATTTTTATTACAACTTCCACAGTCCATAAAATCTGTTTTTGCAGTAGCTTTATAACTTATCCTACCAGGAGTAGTAGTTTTTTGCCCTATTGCTGGAAAGCCATTTTTAAAATCTAGAATTATATAATTTTCTAAATCTCCCATCTGCATCATTTATGGATAAAATTTATTGTAAGAGAAAAAAGTATACCTATTCTATCCTAATATTTATGAATATATGAAAAATATAAACATAAGAAGAAGATTATGACATTGTAGAAGAGAGGGGAACATCAAGCTAAAACTTAACCTTAGGTGTATGAGTTTGATTCTGAATCATATTTTTACATAAATAGCTCAATTATATGATATATATTGGTATGTATGCATATAGTACTTATATTAACACTAGTAATAATAAAATACTTCAACCATACCTTCCTTTCTACAGTTAAAGTGCTTTACCAACATACTCTTGTCCTGAGTTTTTTGTTATGTTGTTTGTTTATAATCTTATTAGATCATTTAGGACAAAACTGAGATCCAACCAACTTCATTCTATTATGATTTATTTTGTATACTTATAGTGTTTTATCTATTTTCTATTTAGACAAAATATCTCATAAAGCATACATAATTTAAACAACTTGAGGACTATCTAGATCAAGAGATATATTTCAAATAGTGTAAATTGTCAGTAATAATATTGTCAGTAACAATGTCACCTTAAAAAATTAAAATATTACAGTTCATCAATAAAATAAAAATTCACCATAAAATTTTATAATATCTTCTCTTTTTTAATATATTTCAATTATCAATAAATAAATGATTGTAATAATATTTGATGCATATTAAAATCACTATTTTATGCAGTGGTTAGATGTAGATATCACAACTAAGGCTTAAGTTCTAGCTACAAAATAAAATAAAAAGAAAAATATTTGCTTGATTATCATACTTTATAATTTATGAATATAATGAGCAGATTTACATGGTGATATACATTTAAATGAGATAGTTTCAGAAAATATTTAATTTGATTTATCCTGTCATTCAATACATATATGTATGCCAATTGAGATGAGAATTTTGGCAGTCAATAAATAAAAACAAATTTTTTTTACCAGAAATGAAGCATTTAATAATGTTGATCAAACAAACATAATTATTTCAGTATTCAGCTCATATTATAATTTTAAAGCAAATGTATACTTTTCATACTGCAATATTACACATAGATTCTTCAAGATTATATATGTAGAAGCAAAACTATACTTTATTTTTAGTAAAATATATTTAATATCAATGTAATTAGCTTTCTTAACAATGCACATAGATTCAGTAAAAACCATAGTAATTACATAATATCTTGTTTGAAAAAATAATATAAAATAACAATTCGTCAATTGTTAGTACAGAGTTTAATATAAATAAAAACAAATAATATTTCCAAGCGCTTTCAATTCTTACGAGTCCTTATCAAGGCAATGTAAACAATTCTATTTTCTCCTAGGTGATGAATCTAACATTTCATTGTATTGGCCAGGAACAACTAATCGGAAAGCTGGTTAATTTTGAATTCATAGCACAAGATGAATTTTGTATAATATATGATTCTTTAATCTTGCGTTTTTTATCATGTGTTTCATTCATTAATATTGTAAAATCCTTTGGACTACATATATGGCCTGTATTATTTTGGTGAACATAAAAAGCTGAATAAACTGTATCATCTTCTCTTGCTCTATTATAAGTATATTTATGTAGTTGAAGGCGATATTTAATATTTGTTTCGGTTTCTCCAACATATATTGCACTACAATTTATTTGTGGGTGTATCTACTAGAGTATACAACACTGCTTTTATCCTCCTTATTTATTATTTCCTTAGAATTATTTATTAACCTATTAAGGTTAGGTGGAGTTCTCCATGCTAATCGAAAATTTTGACTTAAAACTTTTATTATATTTTTATTAATATTGGGAATAAAAGCTAATGACATCCATGGTTTATTATTCATATTTATATGGTCACTATTATGCTTCAATACAGTAGATAATAGCATTTGTTTATTATAATTCACTTGTATTAAATCTTGCATATAACATTTTATATTATCTTTCATAAACATTTCATTTGAATACAGTCGTTGATTACGTGTTAAAAAAAGCTCTAAAACCAGCTAATTTGTGTACTAAAGGAACATTAGATGTTGGATGAATGTAACCTCTATTATCTATATGTTTTACAACCATTTTATATACTAATTTATCATCTACCCTTGATATTTGCAAATCTAGGTATTAAATACTAGAATTGTCTTCTCTTTCTATTGTCCAAACTAAACCGTCTTGGTTCTGCAAACTATCAAAAATTTGCTTTATAATGTCTGGTAGCCCATATATCCACATATCTACAATATAATGTGTTCTCATTTCTTACTAATTTGGGATGCACAATTCGCTGTTCTATATTATCTACAAACAAATTACTTAATAATTCACTTACAGCCAAACTCATTGGCCATCCTTTTTCCATTCTATATAAGTTACTACCATGTGCTGCAACAATATCATTGCTTATACAAATTAAAACATCTATAATAAAAAAATATAAAATGAATAATAAACCATGGATGTCATTAGCTTTTATTCCCAATATTAATAAAAATATAATAAAAGTTTTAAGTCAAAATTTTCGATTAGCATGGAGAACTCCACCTAACCTTAATAGGTTAATAAATAATTCTAAGGAAATAATAAATAAGGAGGATAAAAGCAGTGTTGTATACTCTATTAGATGCCCACAAATAAATTGTAGTGCAATATATGTTGGAGAAACCAAAACAAATATTAAATATTGCCTTCAACAACATAAATATACTTATAATAGAGCAAGAGAAGCTGATACAGTTTATTCAGCTTTTTATGTTCACCAAAATAATACAGGCCATATATGTAGTCCAAAGGATTTTACAATATTAATGAATGAAACACATGATAAAAAACGCAAGATTAAAGAATCATATATTATACAAAATTCATCTTGTGCTATGAATTCAAAATTAACCAGCTTTCCGATTAGTTGTTCCTGGCCAATACAATGAAATGTTAGATTCATCACCTAGGAGAAAATAGAATTGTTTATATTGCCTTGATAAGGACTCATAAGAGTTGAAAGCACTTGGAAATATTATTTGTTTTTATTTATATTAAACTCTGTACTAACAATTGATGAATTGTTATTTTATATTATTTTTATATTATATACAGAAGTATTATTTATTTATTTATTTATAATATCTTGTTTGATATTTTTTTGTAAATAAAATATTAAATTACCAGTTTTAAAAATAATAATATAATTTGCAATAAGAGTTTCAATTAACGTATGACATTGCAATCAGACACACATGTACTTTATCTTGTGTAGATATTTTCACTTAAATATTTTATTAGTCTTATTTAAATCTTAAACTATTTAAATTCTTAGTAAACTTAATATTATAGCTTAACTATAGCATCACTAATCCTAATATCATTTTTTCTCAAATTATATACTCAAACAATAAAATAGCATATTTAAGAAAGTTTTTTAAATGAAAACATATATGAATTCATATTGAATATTTATGATATTATACATTTTAAAAGCATAAATTTTATTTATTCATGTAGGAAAAAAATGTTTTGTTATTTGTGAGAAATGCTTTTTCTGAAATAAACCACTAATAGTATTTGCTCAAGGCAAAGCATAAAAATGTTTATATAATTTATGACCTATACTTGTATCAATGTAAATTAACACAACTAAATAAACTTTAAACCAAATAAAATTTAAAATATCAGTAAGTTTTATTAATTTTTTTTTGTTTTGAATTTGATTTTAAAGTACTTATAAATAGTTTCAATTTCTCTATAATTTTTTTATCTTGCTAAATGATGTAGGGGACATAGAGATCATTGTGTATTTTTCTCATGGAATATTACTTTAGAGTAATAATAAATACATACTTCAAGTAAAATATTTTAACTTAAGATATCCTATAAACATTTTAACAAGATTATGCTTGGCTTTTTACATCATAATGAATAATAAAACTTTATATAGCTGTAGCAAATAATAGAAATAGGATACATGGTTTGTTGATTACAAATTTAGCAAATACATTTACTTGGAATCATATTATATATATATAACACAAAGCAAATTCAATGTTTCACTTTTAAAGGAGGAGATCGACGAATATTTAGCTTGATATTTTCTAGTTAATTATTGTATTATATTGGAGACATAAAATGTTGAGAAAAATTCTATTGAATTTTATCTTTAAAAAAATTATAGTTTTAAAAATACTTCTTTATTTCAATAATTTTATTAGAATGTACAATGTTACAAGATCTAAATGGGAATAATTAATTACAAGTCTTGTATAAAAATACTTCTTTTCTCTTAAATATCCATTATTTTAACAACTTTTTGTCATTTCCTCCAAGATAAAAAGGCTAGTTTTAAACATTAGTATGTGCAAATTAAATATTATATTTTTAAAATCTTACAAAAATTATTAAATTCCAATAATAATTTAAATATCTTTCATTATTTTATATTTAATTACTTTACTATTAAAAATCTACTCTTCCTTTATATTGTTATTAATATTCAATTATTTTAAATTAAAATTTAATTTATCATATTATTAAATGAGAATTTATTGTATAATTAAAAACAATTTAAATGTTTAACAGTAAACATATTATTTGTGCATTATATTTAAATTTTAAGATTTATTATGTAATCTGTATAATATTTCTCTTTTTATAGACAATAAATTTTATTTTCTTTAAATGCTTAGTTTGATTTTATAAATAAGCATCTAAAATTATAACTACTAATACTAGTATAAATATTTTACGTTTCTCTTCCTGTTTTTTGAAAGTTATTTATCTTGCTTTATCTTTTTCATGCTTAATGATCATTTTTTTAGAACAAATATATGCTTGCATATGCTAGCCCTATAAATAAGCTATATTCAAATTAGGATTATCTATATTTATAAAATATAAATAAATTAATTCACTATATAGCAGAAGTCCTCAACAATAATTTCTTAGATAAATAGTAATGGAAAAGATGTTATAAAGTTTACTAATTTTCAATGCTAAGAATTTGAATGATTTTTTATCTTTGTTTTACTTTCTAACTAAGAATAATTGTACACATATAAGACAACCAGAGTAAAAAAAATTCAAAAATATTAAATACTAATACTATTTTGCAAAGTACCAAGATTCTGGTACATGGTACCAAAAGCACTTGGCAAAATAGTATTAGTGTTTAATATTTTTAAATTTTTTCTACTCTGGTATATGTGTACAATAATTTACATTATTTGACAGACTTATTGTGTTATTTATTTATTACTAAGAATATCTAAATGATGTGTTTGACCGTTGGATAGATCCTTTAAAGAAAAAAAATTCTAAGCTTGACTGCAACTTATAAATTTTTCATTTTTTATTTGGACTGGATTCAGACAACAGATCATAAGAATATAGTCAGATATGTTATTACTAAGCATATGTGTGTGCAAAAATAAAAAATAAATATTTAAAATTTATATATTATATTACAAAATAGTTATTCTAATAAAATAAGATTTTGCATATTCAGCATATTACCATTTCAAAAGCTTTTTTAAATTTTTAACAAGAAAATGTACAAATTTTATTATTTATTGTGTTGAACAATGATCATGCCTTACAAAGTTTCATGTTAAAGAAGAGTTAATTAATTATTATGCATAATGAACTTAAATACTTTTTTTTCAAGCTTAATGTGTGGAATTCTCAATGATAGTGAATGTACTGGTTTTCATTGAACAGTGATCCAAAATTTTTTTTGAATAAATACAATGCTATAGATTTATGATATCAAAATAAACTAAATGATTGTAAATATAGGTCATCATTAAATGCCTTTATCACTCCATGCCATCTCACATCCAAGTATATTGTGTATACTAATGGTCACACAAATATTGATTATATATAATTTACAACTTTATATGATGTTTTAAAAATTAAATGTTTATACTATTATTTTATATGCTTGGTAAATTTTATCTCATATCCATTAAACTTTGTGGATGAAGTCACAATATATATATATATATATATATATATTAAGATTATATAGTTGATGAAATATTTGTAAATGGGAACTTTATTTTTAAATTTAAAAACAGTGCTATCATTTATAAAATACTTCACCATCTATATAATCCATTAAAAATATCAAAATTATAATACGATTTGCTGTTAAGAGAGTCTTTATTTCAATTGATATTTTAAAAAAGTTATAATACTTTGTTTCTCAACATATATATGATTATACTGCTCAGATACAAACTCATATAATATCTTCAGTCTTAATCAAAAGTGGCCATCTTTTGATTCCATTGCAGCTCCATTATTGTCTTTTTAGCCTGTATAACTAATTTTGATTGGTTTTGCATAATATTCAAGGTACAGATTTTAATTAGATTCAAAAATAGAGTTCCTATTTATAAAATATTTCACCATATATATATATTAAGCAAAATAAATAAATAAGTTCATATATTATGTTGCAGATAAAAAAGACAAAGAGTTATAAAATGAACAAATAAGTTGAAATTAAAGCTGATAAGCAAATAATTATGAGGAAACAACAAAATTATATTAATATTTTGTAACTAAAGGATTTATAATTAAATATTTAAAAAAAGTGGCAGACTACAAAAGAAATTAAATTGGATTTTCTTAAATTTTTTGGTGTTATTTTTGTTTTTACTACTACAACTACGGTAGCATGTAAGATTAAATTTTTGAATTTGTTATGAACCCATATCACTGTACATCCCTAGAAACCAGCTCAAATTGAAAGCATAATTTTATGTAGATTATAATGTACATGTAAATAGAATATATATATATATGGAATTTAGAAAAAAGTATTTTGTATCAGTAAATGTTTTGTGTCAGAAATACAATAAATTTAAAATTAATGAATTGGCCTTAGTTACATACTGTTTCAAGTTTTTGCATGATAAAATACCTTATTGCTCATTTTCAAGAAGTTTTTATCAGCATTGACAGATTTTTGGAGCAAATTTTGATAATCATATAAACTGCATAATATTTTTTTTTCCTTTCTATCAATCTTTGAGCTGTCCTATTTTTGTAATTTAAAAGGAATACATCTTATACTTTTATAGATCTTAGGTAATCTTAATGTAATTATTCTTGATACATACATATATATTAAATAAATGTTTAATTCATAGTATACTGTTATAAAAACATCATTCATTTTAGTTATCATAAATTTTTCCAAGAGGCAGTGATAATTTATAATAGTTTTCTCCCTTGTAATTTGAAATGATATGATATCCCTATAGTGCAGTTACCCAATACAGATAGATATTAATATTAAAACATGAATAAAAGATTTAATAGAAAAAAGAAATACAGATTTTTTTATAAGGGAATTATAGAAGGTTTACAAGCTCAGTATAGACTTCGGTATAAAATATATCCTTAATTGATGAAAAGATTTATATTTCTTTTATCAAACCTAGTTGTTTAGAAAAAAACAAAGATTAAATATATGAGATATAATATATACACAAAAATATTTTAAATGAAAATGATTATAAACAATTAAAAAATAAAGTGCTTACGTTTATTTTTTAAAACTATGAAAAACTGATAAAATTAGGGTGAGTAAATACTTTTATCTGACTTAACAATATTGTTTTTTGTTTTTTTTTAAATTTCATTTTCTTTTAATGTGTCACTTTAATTGTCTCTGCTGCATAAACTTGTTTACATTGAAGCTAATCATTAGTAAGTGATGCCACCTCGTCTGACTGTCAACTAATACTTCTCCTGTATAGTATTTACTCTGCTTCAAAAGTCAAAGTAATTATCTAATTACAGTTACACTTTTTAATAAATATTTTGCCATTTAGTAGTTCTCAAATTATTTTATAAATAAAACACTAAATAAGAGTTGAAGTTAAAAGATATTGGAAATAACTAAATACATGTATATTTTCTTTCTCCCTCGCTCTATTTCTATACTTACATGTATGTTGCTTGCCTGAAAAAAAATCCAATTGCAAAAGATGCAATTCTATCTCTATTGCTATTGTTTAAAGCATTCTCTAAATATAATTTATTTTAGTTTCTGATATATATTTTATAATATATCTTTATATACACATGCATATACATATATATATATATTAAGATAAAAATAACTAATAATATTAATTCAATATTCAAGCTTTGTAAGCCATGTAACAGTTTTTGTTAGTTCTAATCTAATAATGCCAATAAAATTTTACGTATCCACTATCTTTAATACTTAATGCAGATTGTGTTAAATTTACTCTATAATATAAATGCTATTTCAAAAATGTGACTCATATTACTACATTAGTTCTATCTTACATGTTTGAATCTAATAAATTGTTTGTGTGGTTTTTTTCCCATATGTTTGAATCTAATAAATTGTTTGTGTGGTTTTTTTTCCTCATATGTCAAAGCATCAGCCGGGAAGCGAACCCACGACAACTGTCTGCAACAACTGCTTGCTTGCAAGGCAGCTACGTTGACCTGTCGGCTACCAACACTTGACAATTGCTTGTGTTTTTAAAGAAATAATTGCATTAAAGTGCACTTTAAAATATAAGCACACTATGCATTAGATATCAAAGAAATGATTTTGTTGGATTATTGGTCTGAAGATAATAGAGGTAATTACCTACCTGATGAAAATGCTTTGTTAAAGCTTAATTTTTAGATGAAGACTTACTGTTATTTTTAAATATGACAACTTTTAAATATTTACCTAGAATATCTAACCATTTTTTACTTGTATTTGGTATATTGCATATACATATGCCAATTATTTATTATAAGTTGGTATTAAAAACAAGTATTTCTTTCTTACATGATTAGAATGGATACTTTAAGTTATATTTGTTTAAACAGATGCAAAGTATTTTATATCATCTTTTTACTATATTCAAAAATATGCATCTTTTTACATTTGTTCAAGGTCATACAATAGATTCTGCATAAATGAATAATTCTCTTCAGCTTTAATATATGATGAATGTTGACCATGATCACTCTTCAATAGGTGATAGAACACATCTCTTTACCAATTCTTTCAGCATTTCTACTACTTTAGTCTTCAAAGTGAAAGAAACCTTCCATGTCCTGTATACAATAGGCTAATCATTCTTTAATAATTCTATGCCAGTGGTCATGTGTTTATTTCTTTGACTTTCAATTCCATCAATAATCTTTTTATTATTTTAATCCTAATTTCTAAGGGTTTAAAATAATTTTGGCCTAATGAGACTTAAATCTTTGCAAAGAATACACAAAAATAGATTTTATTTTGGCCTAGTGAGACTTAAATCTTTGCAAACAATACACAAAGATAAATTTTTAACCCTTGAATTTACTTTTACTGGAACAATTATTATTTCTCCTATAACTATCACATTTCCATTGGTCACTACTGCATCAGTTTTTGTTATTGATATATTATGATCTTTGACCAATCTCTCTTTGACATAACAGACATGTCTATTCCACTATCAATTTATATACTGACTTTCTATACAAAAATGTATATCCAATTTTAAGTGTTATTGACATCATTTATCTTTTTGACATTTATTTCTCTTTTACAGACTCTCCTCTCAATTTACATACTATAATAACTTATCTTCATGACTTCATCTCCTCCACAAGTATGGCATTGACCATTCTTAAATTTACATTTTTTTTCATATTGTCCTTACACTATAACAGCATGTCAAAGTATTTTTGATATCCTTACAGTTCTTACTGTCAGTTTTCACTTTGTTTACAATTATTTTGGGTTTATTTATCTCCATGATATTCTAGACCTCTGCTGCATTTTTCAACATGGCTTTATAGACCATACATATTTCTATGATCTTGTTTATTAATCTAGTTTCACTCAGCAGCATTAATCTGAGTTTTCTGTCACTCAACACTCACAATAACTTGCCAATAAGCATGTTATCCAATTCAGCATTAAAGTTGAAATCTTTAAAAACGTTATGTAATTTTATGTCAAAAAGTTTGAATTTTCTCATATGGTACTAGGATTCTGTTTTTAAAATGTGAATGTTCCACAAGTCTTGTTGTCATAGGCTTGAAATCTGTGCTTAACTATTCTTTTAACTCTCAGTTCCTCTGGAATTTTGTGTCATATTAATATTTAACCACTTACAGTATATTTTTACCAGTCATCCATATCAGTGTCATCACTTTTAGCGTAGCGTCTACTATACTATTAATAATGATATATCTCTCTGCATGCTTGACATAAATTTGGCATCCTCATATGTTGTTTACATCAAATTCATTTATGGAGCTATTTTGCAACACCATTATTTTGTTTTTATTAATATCCCCTTTTAAATTTTCTTTACAAGTTTTATAAATTATAATATAACAATTTGTCAATTGCTAAAACAGAGAATTTTTCTTATTTATTATTTACAAGTTTTACATAGTATATTGAACTAATATGCTATTTACCAGATATCTTTCTTTTAACTTCATTAGGATTTTTTCTAATGAATCATTTAGATAAGGAACAACTCCTCTCACCCCCTACAACAGACTATCCATTTTTGCTTGAAATACATTTGAAGCAATAGTAATTTCATATAGATCTTACATTGAGGGTGAAACTTCTCCAATGCAAAACAGTTTCCTTATCAAGTTTAGTATAGTTCTTTTCATTTCTATAGACTCTATATAAGATAACACTAACTCCATATTTTAAAGCTTTTGTTGTAATGATTACATCTTAATCATTTCTGTAATGAATGAGGAGTTGACTCAAAGTTAATAAGCCTTTAGTCTTCTTAAATGCTATATCAAGTTTTATTCCCCATTTCCATCAAAATTTTTCTATAACAGGTCATATAATTGTGACACTATGTGCAATTTGCCTTTCAGGAAACTCAAAAAATGTAATAATCCTAGAAATGCTGGGAAATCCTTAATGTTTTTTTTTGGTTATAAGCAGATTGGTTGTAAACATGAAGATGTGTTGAGTTAATAAACTCATATTTGTTAAGTTTTATTTCTGAGTTGTTTTATTTTGATATAAGAAATAAAATGATGTATATATAGCTGGTAATGTCAATATTACCCCTGTATATAATACCTTTCACTTCACATTAAATGAAGGTTTGATCATAATCATCGAATAAGAACTAATAGAAGCCAATATCTAATTGATGAGATTTAGTTTTTGGTCTGATAGACTTTTGAATTATGTTAGTTTTTTTTAAATGTAACTTGGAAAAATACAGTAGAATTTAAGTAATTTATATCATCATTTTAGTTAAATATAGTACTTTTCATTGTTTCTACACTATTAGTTAGAAATTAATAATAGTCTCTTCAAATAAATCATGCTTTCATAATAAAATTCTATTACATATTTATTTAGATACTGTTGGTGCATTGATTAAAAATGTTTTTAATGGGTAATATGTCATATCCCTTTGATCTTCCTTATTTTATTGTCATGCCCTTCACAAGTTTTATAATATAAAGAGTTGGAGGCATGACTCATTACTTCTTATGTTCCAAGAAAATTAAATTATCATTTGTATTTACTTTACTATCTAAACAATTGTTGTTGACTGAATCTTGTGAACATGTTCTGCTGAGTTTCCAAAAAAATGAATAGAGTGGCAAAGATAGTTTGGACATCTAATAGCATAAACTGGCTGTCTTTTTTATTATCAGGGATTTTATCATTGGAATTATTAATAATTATATTTAAATTTTAATGTCCTCTGAAACTGATTTAAATACATTCGTACATACTATTTTTATTTTTGTATTTAATTCTGATACATATGATATGAAGAAATATAACATTATGTTTTACTTCCAGATTGAAGTGTTTGTTTGTTATCATTTTATATTGTTTAGAAAATATTTATAATATCCCACACCTATCAGATCACTATCACAATGTTTATTTGTTTTTTTTTCACGCATAAGTAACTACTATAGAATAAAAAGCCCTTAAGATTTGCATACAGAATCCTTAGTATGACTATACTTTCTTGTATTTAAAAGTTTGTTAATCATTTTGTAATCCATATTACAGTTGTAACATAAAAAATATCTGTTATTTTAATGCTCTGAAGATTAATTGTCTTTTTATTAAAGCTGTAAACATGTAATCATACATCTTAAGATTCACATACTAGGACACTCTTAGCATATGTGCTTGAATCATAATCATTATGAAAATTAACAGTCTAAATAGCAAATTACTCTTCTTATATTGTCGACATATAACATTGTATATATGCCATGTTTGAATATTGTAATTATGTTCTTATTTATTACATTTAATGTCTCCATGGTAAAATTTATTTCTGACTGTTTATATTAGTATTATTTACTAATTCCTATATTTCATCAATTGACTAAGTGTGAACAACTGAACTATATGATACCAATTTATAATTACCTTTATAATTTATAATTACTTTGTTAACTTGCAAAATAAAAATTGATAGTGCACTGAATTCTAATTTTTCTTTTAATCAATTGGAAATGGTTTTTGTTATCTTATAGTAGAAAGTACCTAAAGTGAATCATCAGGCATAAAAGATAAAATTGTTTGCAAAGAGCATGTTGCTCAAAGAAGAAAAATCAGTTATTTCTCAGGAGAATAAACGCAGAAAATAATAGGGCTGGACCCAATCTTTGGATTTTGAGCTTTAGAATCTGATATTTCCTACAATATCAAACTATGAAGAAAAGTTAGAAGGGTATGAAATATTATATTAACCATTCAAAAATTATTATTACTCAGTGTGATAAAAGTCTTCAGGTAAGTGTGCAATGAAATATATAAGTATACTTTCTTTGAAGTGATTATTATTAATTGATAACTAGCAGTATAAAAGTTATGAATATAGTGCTCAGCATTAAAAGCATATTAGCTAAATCAAATCGTAGTAGAAATAACACCAAATATCTAAATTTGTTTATTATACTTAAACATTTATTTATATTGAAATCTAAAAATATTTATTGTTGATTTATTTCAGATTTTCTTTCCTTATGTATTAATTATTCAAATAAACTAAATACACGGTATGTGAATTGTAAGAATGTAGGTATAAAAAGTGGCGAAATTAATCAAAAATAAAAATCCTTCATTAATTTTTAACTACTAAAAAATTATTATCCATTGAAATTACAGTAAATCCTTCTCTCTTCATTTTTAAATAAATATATATATATATTTTTTGTGATTCATAATTTTTTTTAAAAAATATTTTATTATTATATATATAATATTTTTTATAATGTAATGAGTAATTGAAAACAATTTTTAAAATTAATTATTAAAAAATAGTATGCATATATAGATTTTTTAAAATAAATATGCTATTTCTATTGTAGTTTTGTCTCATTCACAATATTGACATGTTCGCTTCTGACGTATGCCATCTTGCTGGAAAGCCTAGATATTTTTGTGTTTCAGCTAGTTCATTCATAGTTAATCTAATCCACTATCAAATTATTGGTTAGTAAAAAAATATTTATTAATTTTTACATAAAGCATAAAACAAGGATAGAAATCTAATACAACTTTCTCCAACCAGCGGCTAGAAAACCTGATTAAGCCAACATCTTCACTGTTTTTTTTTTTTTTTTTTAGAAAAGGTTCCTGGAGAAATCTTTGCCTTGCAATAAATTGAAGGCTGTTTTTCTTTAGCTATAAATTTGTATACTAAAATATTTAGTACTAGTAATAACTTTAATTAGACTATAGAAATTAGCATGGATCAAATATTAGTTATATAAAGGCAGAGATCCTTTTCATCAAACTGACAATTTTTTACCAAACCTTTTCATTTTTTCTTACTTTCAGACACTCCTAGCTAATTTTTTTCTTTAGACTTTCTTACTAATTTTTTTTCTCTTATCCATTATAACATCTTCCAACAAAGCAGTCAAATTTTCTCCTTTTCTAAGTATATTCTAATATATTTATTCTGTTATTTTTTCCTCAGAAAAATGTCATTCAATTTAAACTTTTCAGCAATTCATTTACCTCCAAATTTTTATCTGAAAAAACTCCAATTTTTCTCTTGATTATCTAGCTCTTTTATATTTTATTTAAAATTCAGATCAAATATTTAATAAAGCCTCTTTTTTTTTTATTGTAATTTAATAGATTGTAAAAGAAATTTTTTTTTAAAAAAAATATGTTTAGCCAATGCAGATCTCACTATAATATTTTTTTTACTATTTTCATCATCAGATAAACAACTTTCTAAATATTTGAAAACAGTAATTTACACCATAACAATCTAACCAATAGCTATTTTAAGTAATCATTGACTTAATTTAGATATATTTATCTTCATTCAAAACCTTCTATAAATTTCATTAGTCCTGCTTAACATTTTATTGTTTGTTTGTGTGCGTGTGTGTGTGATAAGCACTATCATAAATTAACAAAATTTGTACATTTAATTATTTAAATAAATATTAAAAAACAGAAAATCAACAACTTCTTAGCCTTACCTCCTCCCTCCAGTTATCTCTTTAGTAAAGAGTCTATTTAATCTTTTGGCTTATACAAAATTTTTAATAGCAATTTTTTATTAATGTATCAAATTCATTCATCTGTCAAATGCCTCTTCATAAAAAATGAAACAAATATTAATCTTTAGCTTTATATGACTTTTAACAATAGTCCTTATAACACTATTTGTATTTTTCGTTTTTTGAACTTTTGAAATCCAAGCTGGTTTTTACATATAAATCCGTTTAATATATTGTAAATTTGTATACTTTATCTACTTATGAAATAAGTTTTATGATAACTACATAAACCAATCCATAAATCACAAATATTAAATATGTATTACATGTTGATATTTTTTGACTATTTATTTAATATCTTATGATATTGTTTGTTCAACTTCTCTAGGGAACTTAATTTTTGAAATATTCCACATTTTGCATAATTATAGATATTCCTAGTATTCTATTTTTAAACAATCTTTCTAATATAAGCAATCAATACTGCATTTTATTAGATTGTCTTTTGAAATAAGCTTTAAAATGCAAATGGGATCTACCTCTTTTATGAAAATCATACTCGAGTTTACCATAATAAGCTTTTTTAAAAAATCTTTAACCATTCATTTTCTTCATATGTTCTATCTAATAGACTAATCAGTACTTGTGAATTTTCAAGTAAGCCAAAATTGGCAGCCATATTTTTGATAAATGTACAGTTTCAAGGGTCTATAATCTGCCAAAGATGTATTAATTGTTAAATTAAAACAAAATTAATAAATTGATTATTAAATTTAAAAAAAAAGAATAAATACCAATAAATTTCATTAAGAAGCTTTATTTCAATTTTTTTATTTTATTTATATTGTGGTAAGCAACAAGACTCTCTTAACATTGATGTATTTTGGTTCAATTCAGTGTATTTTTTTTTGTCAGCAGTTTTTTTGCTAAATTGTTATAATGATAAAAATTTGGGATCTTCCTGTCACAGAATGTGAAGCAGTGGACTATTTCCAAAGATTTGAGATCCTGACCTCCTGAAAAAGTGCATTAATGATCATGATATGATTGCACACTGCCAACATGAATAAAATGTAAATATTGTATTTATTTATTTTTTTCTGTTAATAGTTAATTAAAAAATAAAAAATAATGGTAAATATTGTAATTATTTTTTCCACAATGTTTTTTTTTTTTTTAAAAAAAAAATAATGGTAATAAAAAATAAAATGAAGATATTAAATACAATGTTTTCTAGCAGGCGTTTTTTTTAAACATTTTTGAGATGTTCTGAAACTGTAGATTTATCAAAAATACAGATTGTCATCTTGGTTCATTTGAAAATGCACAAAGTACCATATAATCTTACAATAATGGACACTATAGTATCATATCAAGAAAACTGAAGAATATGGCAATTATAATGCTGTTGTTATATTTTTAATTTTTTATGGAGCTTCTTTAAATGAAATATTTTCATTTTTTTTTTGTTACTTCAAAAGGAGATTTAGCTCTCATTTTCTGCAATAAATTACACAAAATAATAGTTTTATATATGACTAATTTACTATCATATATATTTCTATAATAAATATCTTATTTTTTTAACATGTAAAATAAAACAATCACACAGTGGAGTCTGTGCTGCATTTCAACATTTAAATCCATCTTTCTACTTAAAAATCCTGTTGATTCGCATTCCTAAGAAGTTAAACATCTAGAAAAAAAATTGCTAAATACTTTTTTTCCTTAATAAATGGCTGTTAAGTATTTATAGAGTAAATTAACTTCATTTTTTGAATTGGTAAGGAAAGCACAATCATCAGCATACTGTAAATCTAGAAGGCAAAAAGATCTTATTTTCTCATTTCCTCAACTATCAAATTTATAGCACATTTTAATGCATGCTTTGCGAAACTGCCTATAAACAGTTCCAAAGTTGATTGCCTTACGAAATTTTAAACAAAGTTGTAGCTATTACAAATTTTTAATTAATGACAATTTCAAATATCTGTTTTTAGCTAGCAGTAATAATATTTTTGCTTTCATTTCATCATGTAGAAACTTATGAATAATTTTTGGTAGACAATCAACTAATATCAAAGAATACCACATAATTAAATCATACACCTTTAAATAAATCAAAAAGAGCAGTGTATAAATTATACCTTTGCCCATGCCATTTTCTTGCACTTTCCTGGAAACAAAAATTATATCTCTAATGATTACTGTATATTATTTTCTAAAGCCTCATTGAATTTCTGACAACTTTTCATTTATGATGCAAAATAACCTTTTCTATAAAATCTTTACAATCTAAAATCACACTTTTTTTTATGTTTGCCATAATATCATATAAATATAATTTATCCAAACTTCAAACACTTTTTAGCAAAACTTTATTCAGTCGAAACGTAGGTTATGTACAAATAAAGTTTTGCTAAAAAGTGTTTGAAGTTTGGATAAATTGTATTTATCTTTACAATCTTTTGTATTATCTTTATTTTTATAAACTGAAACAATAGAAGCATTTTTACTATCAGATTGCAAATCTTCATGGGCCTATATATTTTTTAAAAATTACCATTTGGTTCAAAGTTAAGATATAATTATTTTGTTTCTTTAAAAACAAATCATTGTCATAATGGTAGTTATGTGACATTTAAGCATCAGAAGAAATAAGATGAGTTTTGTTCCAAAGTGCTTCAAATTTTAATTCTACCATTCTATCACTCTCTCTGATACTCAAATTCCACATGATCTCATAAGCAAAAAACCATTAGTTTATTTATTTACATCATATTTTAAAACTTCCTCAGCATCTCATCCGAATCTGTTGTCTTTATTTTTAAGATTATCAAATATAGATAAATAAATAAAAATAATTGTTTTAATTTAGTAAATTGGATGTCTTATACAAATTTAAATCAGTAAGTAGAAGGGATATGCCATTAAATGCTATCATCTCAATTCTTGTGACCTTTTTCAAAACTGATCAAAATACCTCCCCCCTTTCCACTTGTTAAAAATATTATCATTATTATGTAATATAAAAGAGTATGATCTTTGAATTTAATATAATTATGATACTGCTTTTTAAATTTATAAAGATAATTTTAAGGTATCAAAAAAAAAAAGATGTGAAATGACTATAATCAAAGATTGTCTGAATCTTTTTTAATAATCCCTCAATTATTTTAAATCTTTTTTCAACTTGTTTAACTTTTGTCCTTAAATTATATACTTCCTAAAAAAACTCTATACTTAATTTATTATTTTGCCAATGTTTTCTGTTAATCAAGTCACTAATTAGAGAATAATTATCAGAGAATCAGTTTTTTTTTTTTTGCTAAATTGTATGTATTCACAAAACATTTCTTAAAATTAATACTTCAATAAAATGACAATTTTGAATATTCAAAATGCAGTTTTAGTATTTAATAGCCATTGGAATTTTGCATGAATAATTATTAAATGAATCTGATTAGAATCAGGCTTATTTTATGCTGCAATTAACATTTTAAGTTTGGAGTATATTTATTTATAATTTATTCAATAATATGCATTTGTAAATGGTAATGTAATGTGAATTTCTTTTGCAGAAAACTATATAATCAGAAATACCTTAAAAAAAATTCTTCCATAGTTTAAGACCCATAAATCTTTATTAGCTTAAGATTTCACAAAAAGCATTACTCATTATAATTGATAATTAATCTTGGAAGAATTTAATTTCACAATGTTGCTAAAAAAAGAATTAAGATTTGGAAAAATGAAAATCAATTTAACATTTGAGTTTACAAACTAAATCAAGCATAAAATAATTTTAGAATATTATACTATAGAAATCCTGGATATTATCAAAATGTACATTTAATAAACAGACAGCCATCTATTAAAATTGTAAATTAGTTATTAAAAGCAGATTATTGAGAATAAAAGAAATTTTATGTTTTGCATTGAATGGATATGAAATAATAGCAACTTTCAAAAGTGACATGTATAATATAAAAAATGACTAGGCTATGAGTGTATCAATTAGTAAAATAGGCAGCATTGTACTTTAATGCATAAAAAACAAAATAATTTTTATAAAAGATGCCACTATTGTTAATATAATCTATAAGAAATATGTGGTCACATGTCATTTGTGGTGACACATATTTTAATAAATTAAATGCTAAATTAATTCTTAAGTGGGCTACTGAAAATTGTGCTAATAAATTCAAGTTCTTATACTTGGAGTTAATAATAAAATCTTTAAATATCAGTGGTTATATTAATCAAATCTTTTTTGTTCTAGAACAACATATGTTAAAAGATCTCAAATCATTTTTATATATAAATATTTGTAAGTAAACTATGACAAGAAAATATACACTTAGAAAATATTAATGAGCTTTATAAAATTAGTACACTTAATTAAAAGGTAAGCTACATGAATATGCATTGGAAAATGAATTATTATATGGTATATAAAGATAAACAGTATCAACATTGGGCAATTCTTGTTGGATATCAATGTCTTAAATAACTAAAATAAATGCCAATTAAACATTAAAATGGATATTTATTTAACATGAAGGAATTTTTTATTAATGATATAAGAAAGTATGAACTTTTATCAAGAATTTCCTCTTGTTATTAATAAATAACTGTTTACTCCGATTTTTGTTCTTTTTCAATTATGCTAAAGAAAGGTAAAGAGTATGAAGAGGAGAGAAAGGGAGGACAGAAAACTTTGTTTCATGTAACAGTTGGTTTTGTTGTCATAGCAACAAGATACTCCCCTGGAAAATATGATTTTATTTAGTTTAAAGAGTTGAAGAAAAATTTCTTTTTATTATTTTAGTATATGAACTATAGTTTTTTAAGATAGCATTAAGTACTCATAATTATTTGTTTATATGTTGTTATTTAAACTTTTAGAATTTTTGGGTATAAAAAAAGAAAAATCAAAATTTTTCTTTATTTTTGATTATGGTTCTATAACAGAAAAAAAAAAAGGAAATTATATCTACAAGAGTATCATCAATAATAATCATAAAATATTATGATTAAGGAAGCTTTAATTTATTCTTTAGTATAAAATATTGATATTGAATAATTTAAGCCAGGAATTAGATAAAATAAATATGTGTAATATTTATTATGTGTATATTTACAGAAAGGTATATGAGAGAGGAGTGAATGTATTTATTATAATCTGAATATGAGTATATATATAAATATATTGAAGCAGTCAATCTTAGCTTAAGATTGTGCTTTCTGCTCCTTTTGTCGTATATATTTTATGTATATATTTGGAATGCACACCTAATTTTATAGTTTAACTTTCAATATTTATTATTATTGATTCTTTTTATTAATTATTAGTTCTTTTTTATTAAACTACATAGGTGCAGCTCAAATATATATATATATGAGCAAAATACTAACAAAATATTCATTTTTTGTAAATATTTTATTATATGTCATTTTTTAAACTTTTTCTTATTAAAGTACTTTTTTTATTACACCGTATATTTTTATAAAATCTAATATGGAAGTTGTGACTGTTGTTAATTGTCCAAAAATAATTAAAGGGAAGTATTTTTAATTAAAGTTTTACTTAAAATAAATGGGATTAAGTAGATTAAAGATACTTTTGTTGAAAACATGTTGTCAAATCTATTTCTAATCTGGAAATAGATTTGAATTTATTTTTGGATGTTATCATACTGTTGCATCTTCAAAAACAACCGATAAAGAAAAAGTATAAAATGGCTGAATTTTGAGTCACATATTAGATGAGCTATTGTTGAGAGAACTGATTGTAAACATATTACACGTCATTGTGAAACTAAAAATGATGTAGTATAAACCCACCAACCTGCTCGGCCTTGTTGGGCCATCATCTTCAGTGGCCATCTCATTCTGCTGTCCAAGAGGAAGTAAAAGCCAGACCTAAGAACTTTAATGGTAATAGAAGCTTGCAGGTATTTAAGAACTTTCATTGCAATTGCCGTGCATGTGCAATATTTTAAATCGGACTCTTAAAATTGCCAGGTAACTTTTCAAGCCATCACCACAAACTAAATCTAACCTAACTCATCTATCAAGATTTCTTTTAATATATTATTCAACTTTGCTTTTGTTAATATGTAATCTGCTCTTAGTTAATTTCTATATATAATATGTAAATTGCTCTCAAATGATTTCTTTAAATTTAATTCTATCTCATATGCTCTAACTTTCTTTAACTTTGGTGCGGTCAATTATTTATAGTTATTTATTACTTGAATTTATATGTCTATTTTCGTTATTAATTTGCCAATCTCACAACCTGGTGAGCTTAATTTCTAAAAATCTTTTCTGACATTTTTTTTCTTCTAAACCTTCACGAAAAGGTTATTAACGTCCTCTTAAAAATATATAAATATATAATGTTTTATAAATTAATATGTTCGCCAGTTTGTTTTTACGAATCAACATTTTATGTTGGTTTATTATAAAAATATATTTGTTTAATTTTGGATTTTCTACCCGGGGTAAAACCAGAGCTTAAGCTAATTAATGCTTTGAAATCTTTTAAAATGTTGTTTTTTTATTAAATTCTGAAAGAGTGACCCAATAGTTATTTTTTATAACTGCCAGTCTTCTTATTTTTACATACTCTTAAAATCTCAAATAAAGTACTTATATATTCCATTTATTGTAAAATCAACGAAGGTGGGATTGATTTATTTTAAATAACAGAAATGGAAGGGGGTAAATTTTAATATTTTACTATTTTAGTTATTAAGTAAATCTTAATGTTTCTTTTACTAAATAAAATCTTCAAGTATATTTTAGTAAATGAAATCTAAAATTCTATATATATATATTATAACAGCATAGCATATTATTTATATAAATTATAGTATTCAAACAAGAGTCATTTATTTTTAAAGCAGTAAAACTTTTTCAATGTCGTTAGTGACATTTATCATTCGTACCATGTTACTGACATTTAGCTTATCTTCATGTTTATATATATGTGCTTCTTTATCTGGGGGTTGCAACAAGTTTGAACCCATAGATTTATTTCTCTAAAATGCCTCTGGCAGTGATTCCTGTAAGATTGGCACATGCTATGCATATTCATTTATTTTGTATAAAAAGGCCTCTGGTGGTGATCCCCTAAGTCTGGCACATGCTATGCCCATCCATTCTCTTCGTATCAAAGGACTGCACATCGGTGATGACCATGGCATGCCAATTCACTTTGTTTTCATCCAGAAGCATGACTTTTCCTATTATTTTTAGGCTATTATGTCAGCACCACAAACTTCTTCGTATTATTATTTCTTTTGCTTCATGACCCAGTTTTAATGCTCTAATATTAAAATTGCACTCTGCTTAAAATATATATAAATGCCAACTACTACTAGATTTATTATTAACGTTAAAATATATAAATTTATGTCAGACTTATACAATCCCACCATTGTAATTTATATATCCATATTTAAGAGTATCTGTATGCCTTTGGGAAAATAAAGCATTCCTCTTACCAGCGCTAATTAAAAGAATGTTCATTAAATATTTTGTCATAGATTTAAATATAATCAAATGTTTTCAAATGTATTTTATGTATTTTCATGACCATAATGGCAGGAAAATAGTTTGTTTTTATATCTGTAATGAATCTCAGAATGCTCCCCTAAGTCATATGTTAGTCACCACATTTCAGAACTATAATCCAAAGCGTTAATAGCAATTTTATGTAACTTCTTTCTAATACTGATTGGCATCTTAATATTGGACCCACCAAAGATGTGTCTTTATTTATATATTTTTAGCTAATAAAGAGCATATGAGAAATAATAGCATGAATGACACTATGTAATCCTCTATCGCTTGGTAGACCGATGGCTCATTCATGCACACACTAATGTATATAATTAATTTATAAATGTATAATAATTTGTCAGTATATTAAACTATATTTTTATTGTCTAACTTATTTGAGTAGTTCAAATTCCTCTTTTCTCCACTTCCACATATTACAGCCATGCTTGTGTATATTTTAATATAGTCATAGTTAATAGATGTCTCATTGTTTTGCTCAGCTTTGCTAGTCAGCCAGATTAAAATTAATTCTCATGTGCCATCACTATTATGTTATTCTTTAGGTGTTATATCTGGAGCTTAGATAGTGAGTTCGAATCCAGGCTGGTCCCTGACCTAAATCTCGGACTTGACTGGGTTTGAAGTACATTTTGTGAGTTCCAGCTCATGTTAGATGGATAAACATGTTTTTACCAGTACAATATGCACAATTAATTAACTTCTGGATAAATTAAAAGTAACTGACTTAGTATATTTATGATAAAGTTATATCATAAACTATTTGTTTTTTTAAATCTTCTTAGTATGTTCAATGTATGAAAATATTAAGAATAAGTTTGAATATTATTTTAGGAAATGATGAACAGTATTTTTTATGTGATGATAAGGAATTTATATAGAGTGTTATATGTAAAGTAATGGTACAGGAAAATAGTTTTATTGGAAATCCTGTAGTGGTATGGACAGTATAAAGTAATGAAATGGTAAATCTGATTCAGATTTGCCATTTCATAGTCTGACCCACCTAATTATTTATTTTACTAACATTTGCTTTTATTATTATTCTAAAAAAACATTTTTTAAACATTTTTTTAACTATCCTGAATAAATCCTATAATTTATTTTGGAGCATATATATATAATTGTACTAACACTGTTATTCCATTTATATTATTAAAAGAAAAAAAGAATTCAAATAATTAACTTTGAATTTATATATATATATTTTAGATATGTATGTTTAAAATGCTTTATTTTTAGTTCAAGAATCCAAGGTGGCCTTTTTGAAAAGATTTGTACCTCGATAAGAAGTTTAAAATAAATGTTTAAACTAAAAGCATTGATAAATTATACTAAAAATCATTAATTAGTAGAGATTCTACATTGTTATCTAAAATAACAATGAACATAACATTATATGAAAATCTATTGATCCTTATCGAGGTACAAACTTTCTAAAATTAGAATAAAAGAATGATTTCAATTGTTTTTAAAATTGAAAAATCAAATACGAGTAGGAAGTGATAAATAGTGGTCCTTTTGAGAAAGAAGAGACCAGAGAGAGAACAGATAGAAAGAGAGTTGTAGAAATCGTGCCATGACAACCGAGTAGTAAAAAGGGTAAATCACTGCCCTTTCCTTCTTGAGATCTGAAATCTTCCATTATGCTGTCCAAACCTGCCTTCAAAGAAGCCATCTGCCACCAATGTTCGCATGCAGAACTCATCCCAGGGAATCCTAAAGTAAAATGCCGAAGAGCTTGAATACTTCCATCAAGATGTTTGAAACTATTATTGTAAGAGTATAAATGTATTTTTGTAAAGCTTTTAACTGATTCTTCAACCCTTTTCTTTTAAATTATAATATTTCATTATCTCAAGCTCACCATAATTTTTAATATTTTGATTGATTGACTATGAATTTATTTATTTGTTTTATATTAATTCTAGCATGAGATTTCATGCTTTGATTTTTTTTATTTCGACTGGCTTCACTCGTGGGGACTCAAAGAGAGGGATGGGAACATTAACAAAGAACGATTTAATTTTAAAATAAAATAATTTTGATCTATTTTTATTTCGCAAGTGAAGTTATGTCGAATATATATATATATATTTCAAAATAAAGCTTACCGTATTTTCTTTAAACAGTTTTATTATAAATTTCCCAAAATGGGAATCTATTATTTTATATTTCTGCAATTTAAAACAAAAGTAATATGCTATAGATTTTGACCTAGTAACAGCGCCACTGGATAGCGTCAATTAATTATCTTACTTTTTTAAGTTAGGAAAGAGGAAAGGGGGAATTTTTTCGAGAATTAAATTCCCTTATTTCTATATGTATGTTTTTTTTGTAGGTTAAATATTTATATAAAATAGTTGGTTATGTAGGTTGGTCTCTATGCAGTATTAGATCATTTTAAGGCTATTTAATTATAATTCATTTGTATATAATGATTATAAGATCTCGGGTTAATAAAGAATGCTTGGAGTGTCATGGACAGACCTAAAATAGTCATTCATTTGGTATTTCAGAGTTAGCTTCCACTTTTGCATATATCTGTGAATCGGATAGCGTGGCTGAGATAGAGTGGATTTGCCGGCATGATACCCGTATAGGCGGGCATGTTGGCTCTCTGTAAATTCTATCTCCTATTGGTATATGGACACGACATGTGGACATATCAATTTCCCTTTTATTCTTTGTTGGAATAAGCATACGAGTGTCCATAATCCAGCCCATATGTTCTTACTTACGTTTCTTTTCTCCTTTGCATTCGTATATTTATTAACCCGATATTGTTCTGTTTTTCTTTTGCCTATCTAATACGTAAGCCATAGGGAATTGATTCTATGAAAGGATCTTCGATCTGAGTAATCAATTCTTATATTAGTTTTCGTAATTAGTTAAAATCATTTGGTTTTGGCTAATTCATGATATAGTTCTTATAGGATTGATTTTAGTTGTAAGTCCAACTAAAGTGGCTTGTTTGCTTGATAATTAACTGATCTATTTTTCTTGTTATAACAGCTTACAGTTTTAATCACTGTAAAGTTAGTTATAAGCTATTCCAGCAAGGTCCACTAATGTCATCAAACATTAGTCATTTGAAATCTGAATTAGTATTTTTATAAAGAGAAATAAAATCAATTTTTCTTTTATATGTTAGTGGAGTAAGATGTCAAATTAGTTTTATTATGATCGTTTATTTAATTAATGTCTTTTCAATAGAAAATGTTTTATTTAAATCTTATTGTAATTATTTCCTTGATATCCATTTTTAAATAGAATGGTTTTTTTTAAAATCTTTTTTGTAAAAAAAGGCAATAAAACAGTTATTCTTTATATACATCAGTAAGGCAGATGTTTAGACCTACTGCTGTATTAGAAGCTTGTACTAAATGCGCATGGATAATTTTAAGATCCGTGATCATTTAATTATAAGATCATTTTTGTCATTTGTAAATAAAAGTAAAGGTGTATAAACTTCACAAAATAAATTGTACAAACTCAATAATGTCAATGTTAACCGCTAATATAAATAAAGTCGTCATGAACTCATATAATTATAAAGTTAATTTAAAGATTGTATTTTTTGTTTTTAGAGCTTGAGTTAAACTAATGTAAAATGCTAAATGATTTTTAAATATATATATATAACTAAAACCAAACTTCCAGTGTTCTTCGAATCATTTTATTTACTTTTATTTTAAATAAATTTTGATTTTTAAATATACCTATTAACCAATCACCCAAGTTCTCACTAAAATATATAATTAAATTGAATCTCATGCTTTAAGACCCACCTGCTGGGATGGTGAAAGTAAAGGGATTCAATCGTATCGTCAAGAAAGGCTATTGATTAGATCTTTGACCTGGGGATATAGGCAAATAGGGCAGAATTCACGATATACCTGATTTATATATCTTTTACATGCTCAGACTCGAGGTACTTTACCTGTATGCAGGGGTTTGTTGGATCGATGTGTGTTTTTTGACCGGTACAGTAAGTTATAGAGTATTTGTGCTATATGAATAGTGACATTTTTTTGAAAATTTGTAAGATCTTAAAATAGAAACCAATACAGAAATTAAGATAGACACAAGAAAATGTGATCTTAAGTTACATAATCCATAGTATCGTTACTTATTAGAATTTTATAAAGTATCCATTCTACACTTTAATCATAAAAATCACACTGGTATATACATTTGAATAAATACTCATTTTAGACATATATTAATAAATTTATTGATCATAAATGCAGGTAACAATTCTATGTAACATTAGATATAAATATATCTTTATATCTTTACACATATAACATTTGAAAATGCATACATTTATTAACCCTTGCCTAGATCTAGATGCAAATTTGTGGAATGAAGCACCACCTATGGCATTAGTACTCAACGCAATATCATGTTTTGAATTTCCTTTGACAAGTCAGCAGTTTTATCCGTAAAATTTCGTTTTTTCGATGCTAGCACATGTGTATACTATTCAGGTATTAGTTTGTAAAGTTTCACATAGATGACAGTTGTAATTAATGATTTATTCATTATTCCGTGGATGATAATTCGTAACCCCATATTGACTTTTTTCCCTACCTATATAGAGAAAAGACGTTATACTTTGATATCTGCAAAATAATTTTCAATTTTTTTTTAATAATTTGCATTATTCTTTCAATTGGTAAATTATAATAATTATTTATGATTTTTTTTTTTTAAATATTTCTATGAAAATAAGCTCTTTGACTTTCTATTCAGATATCTAGAATCTGTGATAATTCTTCAACTTTCATATTATTGTATGCATTTTTTGATATTTATTCTCGCAAATATTATTTTGAAATCAAGCAAATATTACTAACTAAATATTATGTCTATTTCAAAAAATTATAATTATATTTTTCTGCAATAAATAATAAGGGTGTTTTTGTAGATTTTGAAAATATGTAGCATCGTTTTGCCAATTGAAAATTTTCAACATCACGTGATGTTTTCTTATCTATAAATGTTTGAATATCTATTATATTTTTTTACAAAATATTTTAGGTTTAGAAAATATGTGAATCACAACTTAATTTATATATATATATTTATAATAATGTATTTCAATAAATAAAATAAACAGCATTTCTTTTTCATATATTTTGAGTCACGTGATAGCATATATATATATTGAAACAGTAAGATTCGTATTCGAATCTTAAGTTTCACCTTTTTCTGTCATCTCTCACTGACCGGTCTATCCCGCCCAAATTTAAACTTTTGATATCGAGTTGTGTGTGTAACAATATTAAAAATGTATAAATATATGTAGAATTCAGCATAAACACGCACACATTTCGATCTCAAATTAAACGCAATAAATAGGGATAAAATAATATAATTTAGATTTCTTTTAGTTATATAATTTTGTATAATTTTAATCATTTATCTTGGATTATAAAGTTCATATTTATTGCTTTGTTTAAATTTCATTTAATAATAATTCTAAAAATATCTGATGTAATTTAATTAAAAGTTAAAATAATCTTATGTTCCCTTTTTGTTTTTGAAATTTAAAAGCATCGGTCAGTGATAGATAATAGATTATTTAAAGAAAAATTCCCCAAAATTAATTAGTAAATGTAAAATGTAAACAATAGAACGGCAGCTTTCTTTAATTAAAAACCAACAAAATGCATTGATTATCCTCAGGGCAGATTAAATAGAACCTAAAAATATCTTAACAAAAATGTGAAAGATCAAGATAAAAAAAGAGGCCATCTTAGACTTGCTGGAGACATTCACTTAAACTTTAGCTTGGCTCTCGATCACTGAGAGTCTCCAAAAATATAAAAATAATTTGTTCCTGCCAAGGTATGACCGAGTAAAGCACCTAGATTATTCTCCATCGGGATATGGCCTATCAGATGCTGAACTTTCCATTGCCCGTCATAAATTCACCATGAAGATCTGCTGCCTGAAATGAATGAGAAATGCCATAAAATTAAATGAATATCTAAATACAAGAAAGACTTGCCACTCGTGAACTTTTTGCTGCTAAATTAATGGAATCAGAAAACTTCTTATAAAACAGGTACCTGTCTGTGTTCAAACTCTAGAGTACTCTAATAATATGCTATAGCTCTTCTTCATAATATTTATCTAAATTATAAAATGTAAAAACTACCATATGTATAGCTAAAACTGAATAATTAACTTAATGTGTAAATTTCTCTACTAATCTAGCTTACCTCATTCTATCTTGGGTGCGCATTTCTATAATCTACATTTCTATCTATAGTTATTATTTAATTATTGCATGCTCATAATTATTTCAATTTTCAAAGTTTAAATCTATGATTGCTTAAAACAATGAATGCGTGTCAAATTTTCATTAATATTTACTTTCTTTAATAACTTAACTTTCATATAAATCGACACGCATTCAATGCTTCATTTATTGTAATGCAGGGTCTACAACTTCGCAGATGGCTGATGTATTAGTTATAATAATTCCCAATTTATATATATGTTTTGTATTTATTAAATCATCATGAATAATTCCAGAAAATTACATTTCTTTGAGAGTCGCCAACATTCTTTAATAAATGTTGGTAATGTAGGACCGAGTCAGAAATCTATTTAAATCTCATCATAATC
This sequence comes from Epiperipatus broadwayi, assembly GCA_028023455.1. Lineage (NCBI taxonomy): Eukaryota > Metazoa > Onychophora > Udeonychophora > Euonychophora > Peripatidae > Epiperipatus > Epiperipatus broadwayi. The sequence goes on from JAQFVV010006876.1 coordinate 140,551, forward strand.
GTTTATACAGTATACCTGTGTTACGTTTTAGAGACGCGATGACCCATTCCGCCGTGAAATTTCCGGATTCTTCAGGGTTGAAATTAACTCCAGTCATCCTACACAAGCGGACCTAATAAATGCTCCCGTAGGATTTGACCTGTCATGCAGCCAGCTGGCAAATTGCGCCACGTACCGCTTGTCCCTGGTTATGCTTATGTGACACCTTACTTCGTCGGACCGAGGCAGAGACCAGTCTGATATTCTTATAAACCCATTCGCGGCATTGCAGTTTCGATATACTGCCATTCCATATCGCCTTTCTAAAGTGTACCACATGTTCCTTTACTTAGTTTTATTATTCTAAACATATCACTCTGCCTCTGCATTATCTGCATAATTCACTCTCAAATAAATGTTTGCCCTTAGTTATAAATAAATATTTAATTAAATAAATATATGTCTGCCATTACTCTTATAACCCATACTTTAGACTCTTGCATTGCAAAGGTATAAATTCCCCAAGGCATGCATTAGAAATACTTACTCGAGAATTTTAGGTAGCTAGATTATGCCTTCACATAAATGTATTCCTTTTGTAAACATTTCAGTATCGGAAATACCGCTACTGAAATCCTCAATATAAAATAATGTCTTAATAAATAAATGTACTCTTTAAAATATAATCATGTCGCAAATTCCGCTAATGAAGCTTTGAATCCCTAAAATCTTATTAGTAAATGATTTTATTAAAATGTATTAATAAATAATTTTAAACTATATGTCTGCAGTTACGTTTCATTTATTCGATACCCATTCTATATAATATTTCCTCGATTATGTAAATATGAATGTTTAATTAATATTAGTTTGATTATTGGCTAACTCGAGAATAAAATCATGAATCTCTTGCATCTCCCTGACCACCGTGCCTAAGGAAATATTTACTAATGTCGCATCAGATGCGTTGTTTCGTGGATTGTATTGTGGAACCGATAAACTATGTTCTAACTCAGTACCACGGGTGGCTTCGCTACTCGATGGTGCTGCTGTTCTGTATGGTGGTCGAATTCTGCACTATGTTTACGAGTCACACGTTTTCTGACCGTTACAATATATATATTCATTTTTCACCCCTCATTATATCCATCGAGTTTTTTGAACAAAAATATATAAATATGTGTTATTTTTTTCAAATAAAATATAATTTACATTTTAGAATGTATATGATCCAAAACTTTTGATTTATATATATTTATTATAATGTATTTCAATAAATAAAATTAGCATTTCTTTTTCATATATTTTGAGTTACGGATAGCATATATCTGTAATTGTAAAAATGTACAATTTGGGCCACTTTTTTTTTAAAAAAAAAACAACGAAAAGGTTAAATACGTATTGTATTAATATTTTTTAATCTTGTATTTAACTTTTTTATGTTAATTATTAATTACATAGAATCCACATCTAATGCTTGCAACAAAAAATCACAAAGATTTTGCTTTAAATGACAAATTAAAAAAGATAAGGCTAAATAAAGTATTTGTATAGCTAACATAGGCCATAGAATTGACCAACTAAACATTTAGTATCATTGTGAATAGTAAAAAAAGTTTTCTAGAAGAAATTGAAAATCCAACTCCTGCAAGCATAAAACATTTAAGACATGTGATAAACTTATTGTGAAAATGGAAACACTTTTAATGATATAAATTAAAGATCATACTAGCTATAATGTGACTTTAAATCAAGTCATTATCAGGAACAGGGATTTAAGTTTAACTTTATGAAACCTGATAGAGTGAAAGAAGATGACTATTATCATAAGCACTAGATATAGATGACATTTGGTTAATAATTATTTTAATAATAGTAAACAATGTTAAATATTTAATGTTTTTATACACTTTATAAAATCAGTAAATTAAGTGTGTAATAGTGCTAGATGTACAAAATGCATTGATGGAAAGATAATTGAAACAGGCAAAACTCTCCATACAGTAGTGCCATTCAGTGCAAGCCAGAGTAATTATAAGCATAAGAAATGGTGATCATGTGATGTTTAGTGATGTAAAGATAAAATATATTTAATTTTGATATTTATATATAATGCTAGTGACAGATATATGTATAAAACTCACACATACCTGCATTACATATTTCTTTTTTTTTTAAATATATGATAGGATTTATTAAAAAAGAAAATCAAATAAATGGAAATAGTTAGACACAATTATTTAAGTAGATTTTAAAACACAATTTTGTAAAATAAAAAGATTGTGTTATATTGTTTTTTTTTAAAAAAAAAATAGAATAAAACTTTTTATTATGAGCAGGTGGAATCTAAAATAGAAAAGGATTTGAAGCTCACTCTCTCCTTTTTAAAGAAAACTCTTTTTATATATAAATTAAAAAAAATAAATTAAGAGTAAAATGGTTATTAAGCAAATGTGAAAACAGAATAGAAATTAATTTGCAGAAAGGAAAACTTTCAAAAATGTAATTAGTTTAAAGGATTACTGGTTGATTAAAAAAGAGTAAAATTAACAATTGAATTAATTAAAACCAGGTAAACTATCTATTTGACAAATGCAAAGAGATAATAGATTAATCTTGAAAAAAGATTAGACTAAAGCTATTGTAAAAATCAATTAGATAAAATGGAATGTAAAAATTAATTAAAGAAACATATCCAAGTTATGATTAAAATTAAAAATAATGATAAGAAATTAAAACAATAGGAGAATTAAAATATAAAAGGACAACTTGGCTATTGTTCTTCGGTTCTGGCCTTTATTTTGTGATTGAACTAGTCTGGTCTTCCTTCCATTAATGATTCAATTTGGATTATTATTATTATTCAGTTCAGACAGAATGCAGACTCAGAGATTTTCATTGAGAATCCAAACAACTAGAGATTCAGATATTCAGAAACTGTAAACATAGTAGTAAGTCAAACAGTTACTGCTATGGTCAACATCAATGCAAAAGCTGCAGAACTAGCAACATGTGTTGCTAGACAAAGTATTCAACTGGGCTTCCTGACCAAAGTCCTCCAAAATCAACTGTCTCACCTGAACCCTTGCTGGAAACTGATGCCAAAATGGTAAAATAGATGCTGTCACAAACTCTCTTTCTCTCTCTCCCATTGTCAAGACAAAGAAGATGGAGACCAAAAGCCAAGCAATTGGAAACTGAAAATCATGAAAACCTAAGTAAAGATATTTTGATATTTGTCTATAGACACTTTATATTTATTTTAAATGAACTTTAATTAATAAAGGACTATTATAAAATTTAATCTGAAACTAATCATTTATATTTCTTTATGTAAAATATTGTATTGTTATATTATATTAGATATGTGTGTGTTTGAATAAATATTAATGTTTGCTTAAATATTATTTGGTCTATTCTCGTTCTCTCTTGTCACTATGTCATCATTAATTTAACGTTATAAATGTTATATGTATTAAAATTAAATGTGATGGACCCTGATACAGAGTATGAGCTAGCTTGGGATATTTCAAGCACTGGATTGTGCGCCTGTTGTCCAAAGCATGTTGACTATATAAAATATGGTTTCTGGTGTGAGTTTAATCATCAAAGTAAATAAAATGCTGGGGATGGCAGGGGTTTGATTCCAGCAGTTGAGATGAGTCACGGGCAGGATGTGATTGTGTTATGCTTTGTATAGCTTGATTTGGCCATGGGTATCATTGATGGCTATGCTATCAATGGTATTCTCCCTTCTGCTTGAAGAGCTGGTCCATTCTAGATTCCAAAAGATATTAAAGCTATATATTAAAAAGTATTTAAATCTAGTTAATATGGTAAAATTTTTTGGGAGGGACCCAGTTCAATATATATATATATATATAGTGACATAAAAGATTTTTTTTAAAAAAAATGCACATTTATTTGCATGAATAAGCAGGGCATGTCACATTTTCAATAGTTGACTCTTTAATTCTATTAATGATTTTGGTCAATTACTTCTGGTTTAATAAAATGTTATGAAGATTACTTTATTTTTTAAATCTAAAAAAAGAAAAATGTTTTGAACAGTTTTAAAATTTTTGTCAACATTTCCCTCCTCTGAACTAGCTTTTATAGATTTAAACAAATTTCAATCCTTGATTATGATATGGCTTAAAAAATTCTATGACTTTTTAATTTTCAGTCCATAATTTTAACATTTTACTATTTGTCAGTAAGGCTATCATATTTTTTAATTACATTGTGAGTAGTACATGTATATGGTAAATCCATATTTATAATTTAATCTATAATGAATATATTCTTTTACAAATCTCCCTATTATCATGTTAGTCATGGACCTGACTTAATAACTTAATTTAGCCATTTCTAATTTATCATTTAAAGTATGACGTATTTCTTTTTAACACAAGCACTAGATATTTGATGCCTTTTAGTTAATAATTAACATAAAAATATTAAATACAATGTTGAAAAATATTAACATAATACTAAGTGTTTACTAAGTCAAAGATGCAAACCTATGAATGGTAAAAAAAAGATTTAACCTAATAATGTTTAATGCTGAAAAGCACATACATAAGTAATTTAAAAGCGTTATAAGATGTTAAGTGAGTTACTACAACACATATAAACTTAAATATATTTTAAAATAAAATAATTATTATTTTAATATAAAGTATAACTTGATTAACTAGTTTTATTGCAATTCGAAAATTTGAAGCAGAATATAATCTCTTTATTGGAGATATTTTTTTTATTAATTTATGTTGCTCATTGTTGAATAATTTTTTAAAAATAAAGAGGATAATTTATGAAGCTTATGTTGTTAGAAACAATTTTAAAACAATACCTACTGTATTAAAGCTATATATAATTTAGTTTCAAATAACAACTTTATTCACACTAAGAAGATACATATGGATATCATTTAATCTCTTTTTATTATAGGTTACATGCTTACAATGTACAGTGGCTCTACAATAAAAACAATAAATAAGAAAACTAATGGTAAAAAATAAAAAATAATTACATAAATATAAGCTACTTAGAAATTATTTGGGTCAATTTGTTGACCACCCAATTCAGAGTTTTAACAATAAATAACAATTAAATGGAAAGGGCTGGATTATATTAATATGACAACTATTAGACTCTCCATAGGAGTCATTATGTCCAGTTTTTTAATTTTGCCATGACAGTACTATAAGTACCTAAGTGTTTTGATCTTCAGATCTCCAGTTGGTCCCATGTCTGACTGGCTAACCAGTGCTGGCATACTTTCCAATCATATTCTTTGGCCTCACGAAGTAACTTGAGAAAAAGCTCTTCTGGATTATTATTCAATCCATTGTCAAAGACTCTCTTATTTCTCACTATCCATATGGCAAAATTTACAAAGGTGGTCAGTCCAATTTTACCATAATTTAGAGTTACTTATTACAAGGTTAACTTTAATAAACAGAAATTATATAATCATCTTCGTTTAATAAATTTATTTCTGATACTAATATATCTGTTAATAAAAGATCTTATATGAATGGACAATTGACTAAATAATATAATTATATATAAAGTTTAAAATATGTTTATAAGCATATACATGTTAGTAAATCCACATTAGTAGTTCAGTTTACACTATATTTTTTTATGGATATTATTGTAACATTCATTTATTTCTAAATTTATATACTTTTATTGATTTATCTTTATATATACTGACAATCATAAATATACTTTTATTTAGTATATATTATTACGGTTAAAGTAATAAATCTGGTTAATATTAAGAATTATCGGTTATTATTAATAATTATTGGGCCTTTTGGTCAAAGTGATAAAAATACATAAAAATCACATTTACCAGGTAACTATTACCAGTAGGAGTTTGATAAATATAATACAAATATATAGTAATATATTATTTGCTATTTAATATTTTAATATTTAATGATTTTTTATTTATTGTTGTATTTATCATATTATGATAAAATTGTACAATAAGGTATACAAAACAAATAAGAAAACTTTAATTAGGTAAAACTTTTAAATTTTTATAAAATTAATAATAATTACGAACTATTTATATATAAAATAACATTGCAAAACTATTTACTTTTTGCATGCTGGATCAGTTGGCTAATAATTCTGTGTTTAATATCAAAATTGGTTATCACACAAATGAAATGATGAATGAAACTATAAGTGATATATTTGTGGGTAAAGGGTCAATTTACTCCAATAATTATGAACAAATCCCTCAGTATACTAACTCTTAATATTAGAGGATTAAATAGCCCAGGTAAAGTTGATAAAATTGTTGACTATTTATCTAAAGTAAAATATGAAATAGTAATTTTAACTGAGACTAAAATTAACCATAATACACATGGTTATATAAATGATAAATTATCTCAACAGAATATTTTGCTTTTTAAACCTAATGATAGGCCTGCTCAAGGTGCTGCTGTTTTAATATATATGCATTCAGAGATTGAAAATATTCAGTTATTGTCTTTACAAACAAACTATATTGTGATATCCTTTGTTTATCAGGCAGTTTTGCATTATCTGATTGCTGTATACTCTGTAGCTAAGGGTAATTATATTGCAAATATAATCCATAATGTTCAAAATAAGTTCTTACAAAAACCAGGCATTGTAATTCTGGGTGGTGACCTTAATTGTACATTCCGATCTCTTCCTATTGCATTACAAAATAAAATGAAAGAAATTTCACTATATTCATTACATGAAAGATATCCAGATAATGCATATACCTTCTTTAATAGCAGATTCTCGTCTCTTATAGACCTATTCTTTGTGTTGGTGCATAAGCTAAATGAGTCAACTATTAATACATTTCTGGTTGGTTTTTCAGATCACCTCTGTGTAAAGTTAGTTCTTTATAACTATTACCAAATCAATAATCAATATAGATTTTCTATTAGGAGAAATATTAGAGATGGTGTTTTGCTCTCGATTGACCAATTATCAGTTATATTGACTGTCATTAATTATTATACAAAATGTTCAGGGCTACCATCAATGAATCAAATGAAAAATAGATCTTACACAATATTACCTGCCTCAGACTTAATTATCAATTGATAAATAGTTTACAAGATGAATACAACAGCTTATATCAACTTATGCATCAAGATGCTCATACAACATGGCTCAGGAAATTGATTCTGAATTTGAGTAAATTATTAAAACCCATGATAAACTATGCTAAATTATATATGCCCCACTCTAGGGGTATTGCCAGTATCACCAAGGATGATGATAGCATTGCCTCTGGAATCTACATTGATAATTACATATTTGAAAATCAAATTTGGCATAAGTACAGGTTTTATTGATAAGTACACTAGTATCATAGTTGGGAAACAGAAAGAGTACATTTCAAATCAGGATATTCAAGATGAACTTAATATCCTCAAGGTACTATCAGTAATGGCAAATGACACAATCCCAGCCTCTGTTTATAAACAACTTGATTATGCTCTTAGATTTGTAATGTGGAGATTTTTTAATCAGTTGTGTTATGAGAGAATTGAGTGGCCCTTTATTAGCAACAGAGTAATTTTTAACCTTAAAAAAGACAAATTAGTGAAAGTCCAACAATTGATGAACTGAGACATATTTCTGTAGAAGACGTTGATTTGAAGATTCTGGCTAGAATTCTCTTGAAAAAATTACATCACTTTATCAGTACTAGAATTTCTTCTGCCCACCATGCCATTAAGGGTAGACCTGCAGTAAATGCTGTCTTAAAAATTCATGAGGCTATTAAATATGCAAGGGATTGGAACTTAACCCAATATTATGCTATCCAAATAAATTTGAAGGCTGCTTCCGATCTGGTCCATTGGTCATATTTGATTCAGTCCCTCCATCTTTTAATCCCAGATCACATATGGTTGGTGAATGCAATTGAAAACTATATTAAAAATAGTAGAATCTCTCTTAAAAACTTTATGAGAAGATCTGATTTTTTTTATCCCTAAGAGGGGCATTCCACAGGGTTCTCCCATTGTGGCTCTTCTGTTTGTAGTTTATATAGACCCTCTTGCTTGTAAGATTGAGAATCTCATACCCAGCCTTAGTCTTCTGCACTTGGGGTGATTGTAGGTAGGTGTCACAGCAGTCATTGATGATATTATAAAAAATATTTCAAAACAGCTATAATATACAAGTTGTGATGAATATCTTAGAAAATTTTCAGGCTGAGACTGGCTCAATTATTCAACCAATCAAGTCTGCAACCTGGCAGTTAGTTACAGGTAAAAAAAATGCCATCTAACTTTATGGCTCTCCTGTCTGCTTTCTTGGGCATACCATTATATATGTCCAAGACTAAAATGAACACTTACTTGAATAAATTAATTATTAAAAAAAATGAAGATAAAATAAGTAATTTCTCATCACTTAAATTATATGAAATTACAAGAGCGTTAATTTTTAATTCCATTGTTTCAGGGATTTTGGCATACTATGCACCCTGGGCAGCCCTACATAACAAAACAATACTCAGAATAAACCAGATTGCAAAGAAATATGTCTGGGGTAGAGCTTCAATATGGATCTCAATATCAACTTTGCAGATGCCAAAAGAAAAAGGAGGTCTTGGCCTTATTGATCCAGGGCTATACATATCCTACATCAAGGCAAGTGCATTTATTAACTTAATTAAAAGTCAATTTCTTGGGCCTTCTGTTGATCTTGCAGGCACCTTTAACAAAATAGGATGTAAAGGAAGATCTTTTCTAGCTGATCTGTTCATTGCTTATAGGGATCTACAGGATGATATGAATATGTCCAGTTTGGAAAATATTAAATATAAAGACTTAAGTAATCATTTTAAAAGTCATGGCAATGCATGGTTGGATGAAAAATGTGTTTAAGGGGTTCCACTCTATATATGCATCCCAATCCTATTTGAAATTTGTCTTCAAATTAGTGAATGGCTTGTTTCCAACAACTAAGGTTCTAAATGATAGACTACATATGAATTTAGACCCAGTCTGTTCGCTGTTCAAATCTGGTAATGAGACTTTTCAGCATCTATTTGAAGAATGTTCGGCATTTAGGCAGATAAGAGCTAAAGTGTTCCACACGCCAATCATAAACTTAAAACTTTTGCTTAGTCAATACATTGAGAAATTTAACCCTCACAATGCAATGGTGATGGTGCATACCCTTAAGACAATATGGTATATACGATGTACTATGATATTTGACAACAAGAAATTCAACTGGCTGAAAAAACTCTATTATAGCGATTGGGAAACTTATTTCAGTCAATGTCTGAGATACTTGCCAAGGAAGATGATGAATCGAATCTGGGGTGGTCCTGGAATAACTCTGTGTGAGATTCTTGAATAAAGGTTTAATTCTTATGTGTAGCGTATTCCTTGGGTCAATTAATCATTCTGTTATATGCTTTGCTCATTTGAGTTGCATGTCTTAGAATCTCCTTCTGGTACAGTGATACAAGTCAATCTCCTTATGTTTATGATAACTAATTAATTGCCTGCAGACTTTTTGTCTTAATAGTGGAATATATCAAATTCTTTGTGTTTTGGTATACAAAACTGTAACATATTTATCATTTGTTTAATTACTTGTATAAATTGTAAATATTTATTGTGTTAATAAAGGTTTTTTATTTTAAAAAAATAAATTATTTACTTTTGCAGTAAGAGTTTTTGTGGCATTTATAATTGCAAAAAAAAAATAAAAATAGAATTTTTACATTTGCAGTAATATGATTTACAATCGCCTATGTAATTGTAACACTAAAATCCTTGATCACCTAAATTGGAATTCCTGCAAGCACACACCCTTAAATTTATTTCTATATCTGAAACATCATTAATTGAAATAAAATTTTATTTGCAGATTGCAAATTCATTTCTTGCGAAATACGGTACGTCATTATTAAATGAAAACTTTAAACATATGTAAATATTTAATTTATATAGTGCAATGTTTATAAATTTAATTTAAAGATAGATAATAATTTATATTTCACATTAATATAATTTATTTATATTATAACTTCATGTGGAAAGTTGTGACATTTTTGTACATTCTTGATATCATAAAATCTAAAGTTTGACTTCAGAGATGAAAATAATTTTTCTTTATTATTATTTTTTCTTTGCTTTTAAACACTTCTATAAATAAAAGTATTGTATTATTTAATTCTTTCTCTAAATTATTTAATTCCATTCTGCAAAAAATGAGAATAATGAAAAATTATTTATACTTTTACGGATATTAACCACGCACACATATATTTTGATGATTTAAACTTTTAATGATATCCAAGCATTGGTAGTATGTAGTAATTTTAAATATTTTTAATAATTTTAGTTCTTTTAACTTAGTATTTTATTATCATTATTTTACTCATTTATTAGATTAAATATTAATTTAAACCCAGCCTAAGTTATAGTATATTTAAATGTTATCATGGAAACATTTTTGTCTTAGTATACATATTGTAACGGTCATATTTGCACCTTCACACAACAAAATCTAGAGTTTTGGCAAATTATCCCACTGATCTAGATGAGGGGTTGAGACCTCGAATCACATTGCACCTCAGTTCCTTTACCAATGCTCCATGATCTACTATCGTATAGATGGCATCTATGAACTTACACTGTCTCCTTTAGTTCATGAGCTTGCAGTAGCACAGGGTAAAGTATGAGACTTAGAGAAATATCAATAAATTAGCAATTAACCAATAAACACACACATGGCTTGCTGAGATAATGCATACACTAATGATTAATACTAAAATGAAATAGATTTGGATAAGATTTGGGAATGGATTGTGAATAACACACTAAACATTATTACAAAATTAATATCCTTAATTATTAAATTATAAGTTAATTAATACAAAATTAGAAGTGCAGTGGGACTTTACACTCATAGGTGTTATATATTGATGGGCTGAGTTAGATACAAGGTCTCATCTTCTATGGTGAACTTAATCATATAACTTTAGGTTTATTACAATTTATACTTGTGGTTTATAATCATTCCTGAATATAATATGCCATTTATTCTTGGTTTGTGATGAGTTAAACCTTATAAGAATAATAACTGACAAAATATAATTTATTTTGACTAACTTATACATAATGAACAATAAATATGCTCCCTATGCAGATTGTTATATAAGCTAGATCTGGTGTTCAGATCAATGCTAAACCAAATAACAACATGGAGGGATGAACTGGTGCCTGCAGAGAAGCCTCCAACACCAAGGTGAAACATCAACCAAACAAAGGCTGTGGCCAAATGTGCAATCAGTCAGGGGACCCAGCACCAAGAAATCAGCTCCCCTGGATCACATGACCCACCATCACAAAATATAAAGAATATCCAGTTTGGGAGTTTGGAACAGCCAAAACACAGTTCCAGATCCCCACATTCCAATTTCAGAAGAGCCATCCAAACCAATAATAATGGGATGGCACCTCACCAGAATCCCATTTATAAAGAAATACAACAAGGTGCATTGCATGTGCATGCTTTGCAAAGACACTCACAATGCTCACTGAAACAATGTTAATATTAAAATTAAACCAGTGTTCTAAATACTTTAGTTTCATTCTGCAAGACTACCTTATCCCAGTTAGCTAATTAGCATACTTAAAACATACTAAAAAGGTCTTCATTAAAGTAATCTAGTTTAAAGATTAAATCTGGATATTTTATATATTAAACTAAGGAGGAGAAAAGCATATTTGGGGCTTAATTAGTTATTAATAATATGCTTTTATAGTATCATTCTTGTGATTATTTAACTATTCATAATTCATTAACCTGCAAATCATAATGACAAGCTAAAACATAATAGCCTAACTAAATATACATATTTAGAATGGATGTCAAAATGGAGATTTATGTTTGCTAAAGAAACAGCATAAATCTATTACATGAGAGCTTCTAATCATCTCCCTAAATTATTAATATTAACAATCTTCATTTTGATTTATGGTATATCATAAATATCAATGAATATAAAAGAGAAAATAGGCATGACCACAGATCAGGACAGTATAGATATAATAACTGGATACAGTTATTATGTTTAGAAGAATTATTAAATTATAATTATTCATTTAGTAGATAAGATTGTTACTGTTATTAATTTAAAAGTTACATTAATTTATATTACAGAGTTTAGTTTAAGAATTATTGATGAGTTCAATTATATAGCTAACTTAAGAAACTTATTAGAATAATTTAACTTTAGATTTATTTTAAAGAGTTCTGCAGGAAGAAATGTTATCAATAAACTTCTAGCTGAGTCATCTGGCATGTACTGGCACATTTACTTCTCTAGGTGGGCTGTTCTCTGATATCTTCTTAATATGCTGTTGGTCTTGAACTTTTTCATTCCTATAGACTGGTCTTCTGAAGAATGCTGGAAAATTTGTTGCCTCCTAGCTGCTCATTTCCATTGTCAAAATTGGCATAGCTCCTAACAGCAAGTACTTGGTTTATTTAGAAAGTGAATTTTCAGTGCTAAAAATTGGGTTTTTTAATATTAATTCTTCAATTCCCTCCTGCAAAATCTATTAACTTGTTTACAATTTTAAGTTTTTAATCTTGAAATTTAACTTAGTTTTATTATTTTTACAATTCATCATTAAGGTTTAGAAAAGACAAAACCAAAATTTAATGAATAGAAAAATAGTGCAAGCTGAATGATTTTGCTTTGTCTTAAAATTTATTTTAGATTTATTTTAAATCTATTCTTGGTCCCCACACAAATTAAACCAGATGCCTGTGGCATGAGATTTTTTAAAAAAACAGGCAATTCTTTACAACAGATTTATTGTGTAAACATTCTGTTATATATGTATTCTAGTCATCTTTAGGAAAATTATATGTGAGTTTTAAGCTAAATAATGAATAAATTTATACATTTTCATTTTAATAAAATAAAGATTTATAACTAATAATTTGCTTTTGATGATAATAAACAGTTTTGCGTTAGAGCTTCCTCTTATATACAAATGTTCATACACATACAACGATGTCTAGACAGATAGACATTTAATTTCATATATGAATATACACAATATATGTGTACATACATTAATATACATAACTGTACATTAATATATGTAGACTTGGAGGGATTTAAATACAGGATAAACATTATTATAAAACATAGTAGGTAAAACAGGATTCTAGTCAATAAATATCATTTCAATATATTCTGCTGAGATTATTACTTAAGCAACTGATACAAATGATTTAAATATTACTCTCCAGTCACAGTATAAGTTAATAATTTTTATGAAGAAAGATCAGACTGACTTCTCTTTACCTCATTTTTCTTATATTGAGAGTTGTCTGAAATCCTTACACCAAAAAGAGTGACTAATAAATGAATCACATGATTTATTTTAAATATATTTTAAATTGATATGTCTGAGAGTTTTTTCAATTTAAACATTGTCAAAATAAAAATATGTAACATAAAAGACTTTCAGTGCATAATAATATGTAATATTAGAATACAACATGTACATTAATACTATCAGTAGTAACATGATTATTTATAAACTATTTCACTTTATGTTACAAGTGATATTAAATTAAGAAATACTTATTACGTCTACTACTATTATTGTTGCTGGTGGTGCTATTATTATTTATGTTGTTATTATCATAGATATTGAAGATGACATTGTCACTATCTTTAACATTATTACTATTGAATTTGCAAGAGTAATAAAAACGGTACAAATTGGAAGTTTAAAATAATAAATGCCTTCATACTATAATAAAACTAGTCTTGAGTTTTAAATATTTATATATATTTTTTCAAACTTATTTTTTTAATAATATATGTAATTTTACTTTGTGCATTTGCATTACTTTTTTGTTTAAAGTAAAAACTTATTTAGAAATAATTGTTTATATTTATTAATTCTTAACAATTAAGAAATTACAAAAGTATAACAGTAAAATTACTAAAACTGTTACTTAATATAACTCTCACTTCTATGGAAGTTATATTATGATATATAAATGCTAGTAAATACTAAAATAATAAATACACAATTCACAAATTGTTTTTATATTCTATTTTCATTTTTCCATGCTTTTATTTATAATTATATATATATTTAAATATTTATATTTCACATAATCTTGCAACTAATTGTTATAAAATGTTTGATGTTATAGATCAGTTTTATGGCAACTACTCCAAGCCTCAGTAACCTTGATAGGTTTGATTATTTTTTAAGAACTGTTCCTTCAGATATCAATCAAGCATATGCTATTGTTCAAATTCTCAGGTATGTTAATTTTTAAACTAACATCCTTTGTAAAAAAATAATTTTTTTAGGAATAATATTAAGAGTATCAATAAAATTAATCAACAGCATTTTATTAATGTCACTATTAATATTATTTTGATTATCAGTTAATTATCTACCACTATTATACTGTTACATGTGAAAATTCGTTAAAAAAACTGAACATTTTTCAAAGCACTGAGATGAAAAATTGGCTTTACGATGAAATATCTTTTTATTGGAAAAAAAAATTGCTTTAATACTCTATTAGGAAACGTTTATAAGCATAAAACTGAATTAAATGCTATACCACCATGAAATTTCTTTCATCACATCATCACCATTTTTTATGCTTACTCATAACTGTTATTAAAACAGGCAAAACTCTCCATACAGTAGTGCCATTCAGTGCAAGCCAGAGTAATCAATGGATGCCAGAAGGCTTGTGCATAAAATCCCTATTTAGTGCCTACTTGTCCAATATCCCCAGACTATTTTCTGGCTTGTGGCCTTCATCAGTGAGTTTTGCCTCATTTTGTTAGTATATTCTTAACCAATGAATTAAAGTACCTATAGTTAGTGATGAACTGAAAATACTAAAATTTGTAGTTGGTGAACTGATTCCAAATTATATAATTGTTCAATCAGGTTAACTTTAGATGCAGATCTTGGGATTTCAACATTTCACCTTGACAAATAAAGTAGAGTTGAAGATGATTGTTAAATTGTATATGAGCAGGCTAGCCATGTGTGGGAGTGCAAATTGTGTGTGGAATAGTTGCTTCATTAATGGAGTCACCAAATTGTTGATATAATTAATAAGATTTACATGTAAATGAAAATGCTTAGATTTACTAAGCACTCCATTGTTAGAAACATGTTCTGATTGTAAATATTTTTTATCTAAATATAAGAGAATTCTTTTTTACTTAAATTTTTTTAATATATTAAATGTTATATACTACCCTCCTGAGCTACATTGAATAAATGGGGGTCAGTTTGCCATGATAAGTAATAAAATTTATATGTAAATGAAGATGTTTATATTTCTAAATCACTCCATTCTGAATGCAAATATTTTTTAACTCAAATATAAGAAGATTATTTTCTTACCCAAACTTGTGATAATTGTTTAAAATATTAAATATTATATTGCTACCATTGACTAAACTGAACAATCCTGCACTATTTCACTGCAATAATTAATAAAAATTATATGTAAACCAGTATATCTACCTGGCCTATGGAAAGGCTATCATAATTAATTGGTTGATTTAATAAATTTCAATCATGCATGGTATTACTGTGATGGCACAAACTACATGATATTAAATTTCATAAAACTAAATTAAATATGGTGATGTAGCACCTCTTTTTTCTCACTAAATGTCACATTTCAAACATGAATTTATGAACTATAATCACAATTTGTTCCTGATTTAAATACTATACCTATTCAGTTCTGTATTGTAGTCAAAAGCACTTTTTTCCAAGCATTTTTTCTTGAAAAAGTATTGTTCCAATATCATATTTTTTTAGAATCCAGAAATGTACCTGATCTATGGAAAGGTCATATTTTTTAAATTGGTTTGCTTTAACAAATTATTCCCCTTGCATGGAATGCTTTTGAAAAAAAAAAACGATTATGTTTTATTAATGGTGGAACAAACAATCCTTTTTTCTTTGAAAAATACATTCACTAATAAAGAAATGTTTAACTTGAATATCACATGACAGCATTATAGACATTTATTGATTTTATATATATAATGAAAATGTTTAGATTTTCAAATTATCCTAATTTATATAAAAAATGATACATTACTATTAATAATTTATTTAAAAATAAATTTATTTGGAACATTATTACTTCATAGTTATCAGTTTTATTTTATATGTCTTTCAATCATGTGTTTGGTATGGCTGTAGGATTAGAGTATCATATCTGAAACATGGGATTTGGAGATTGATTCCAATGCAGTCTCTTTCTTTTTTTAACACCTTGATATAATTTTTTTTACATGATTTAGTAATCTTCTTTTCTTAAAACAGGCAAAATTCTCTATATTTATTGTCACTCAGTGCAAGCCAGAGTAATCAACAGATCCCAGAAGGCTTGTGCATACAATCCCCATCTAGTGCCTCTCATCCAATATCCCCAGACTAGTTTCTGGCTTGTGGCCTTTGTCGTGAGGAGCCTTGGATCTAAGAGCACTGTAGCTAGATCCTAGGATCTAATGCAATCCTCCAGCAGCCACCTTTTATCTCTACTTAACTACAAAACTATGAGACTTAAATTGAAGACACTATAATATTTTCAATCCAAGATCATCAGTTTATATAGTCATATGGGCCTGAACTCAGTTCAGTACCAACATTTTGGTGTCTTTGGTTCTTTAATAATCATAAGTACCACTATCCTATTAGACAAGATTGGTTTTAAGCCAATAAGCATCACATGTTTAAATAAAAAACAAAGACACCAAAATGTATGGGTACCGAACTGTCTTCAGATCTATATGACTATATAAGCTGATGAGCTTGGATTGAAAATATTATAGTGTTTTCAATTTGTCTCATAGTTTTCTAGTTAAATAGAGATAAAAGATGGATGCTGGAGGGTTGCATTAGGTTCTAAGATATAGCTGCAGTGCTCTCAGATCCAAGGCTCCTCACTGACAAAGGCCACAAGCCAGAAACTAGTCTGGGGATATTGGATGAGTAGGCACTAGATGGGGATTTTATGCACAAGCCTTCTGTCATCCATTGATTACTCTGGCTTGCACTGAGTGGCAATATGTATAAAGAATTTTGCCTGTTTTAATAACAATTAAGACCAAGCATAAGAAAATGATCATGTGATGTTGAATCTTTTTTTCATTGGATTTTGGACCATTGTGGAATTTGTTTTTTTTTTTTTAGCTAAAATTTATAATTGATTCATAAAATTATTTAAATACTCAATGGTGCAAATCGAAGAAAAACAGAATTAGCAAAAACAATTTTTTAAAAAGATATTATTGCATAAATTTTATTAAAATGTATTTATTATTTTAATGCTCCTCTGTTGATTGAAAAACATAATTTCTAATCACTCTACTGGAAAAGTGCTTTCAAAATTCTTTATTTTAGTGAAAGAAATCAATTGTTTGATTAGTTTTTTTAGTTATTATAATCTATGATTAAGCAAAAGAAAAATGCAAAGCATGGTATAATAATTTCTAAAAATTTATTAAATAAATAATGTGAGAAATTTTTTCTTTTAAGTCAGCAGAATTCAGTCATTTACTATGTGGAATTCAATTTTCCATATCAGCATTAATTATGCCCCCTTCTAATGATTTTCTGAATCCCTAATTTTTTTTTTCTATATTTATTTTTCTTTTGCTGCTAATAGATGGCAACAAAACTAAAATTTCACATGAATAGTGAAATTAGGTCATATTTGGCATTACTGTCACTCCAAATCTATTGTGAACTTTATAGTGATGTACTTGCTAATAAAAATAAAGTTGCATTCAACTGTCATCATAGTTTCTGTAGGATTGATGTTTAGCATGTTTCACTTTATTACTAGATAATCATAATTTGGATGGATCAATGAATAGTTTTGCTAGTATGAATACTTGTACATAGTTTGAAAAGATATCTGTGATGAAGTGGCTTTTATATTATTATTATTACTACTACTACTACTATTGCTACTGTATTGTTACTGTGACTGCTACTGCTGCTATTACTATGGCTATTACTGCTATTGTGACTACTACTTCTGCTACTTCTACTTCTACTGTTACTTCTGCTACTACTACTACTACTACTACTACTACTACTACTACTACTACTACTACTACTATTACTGCTACTGCTGCTACTGTTATTTCTATTATTACTATGTTTCAAAGCAACTTTATTCAACAAACAAAGGTTACATCAGTGTACTTTCTTTTACAAAGAAAAAAATGTCCAAGTACGTGTTGTAACAGCATTTGCATGTAGATATATTTATTTTCTCATACACAGCATATGAAACTCAGAGTGATTCTACAAGCTACATAAATATATAGTTTTAAGAACTGTCAATATAAGAAGTTATTTAATGTTCTTCTGTTAAATTGTTTGTGAAAAATCAATGTACACATTGGTTCAGTTTTTGCAAAAGTTTATTAAATATTCTTCTGCTAAATAGTCTGGCATATTGATTATAAACATTGGTTCAGTTTTTGCAAAGGTTGATATTGTTCATAGTATATGGAGAAGTAGTATTTGCTATATCTTGTAGATAGGTGATTATAATCAAGTTAAATTGCAATGCTGTATTTATCAGTATTATGGAATATGGTTAGAGACCATGTAGTGGAAAAGATGACCAAGTGTGCAAGTTTTCTATCCCTTAATTTCAGTTGTTCAGGCTTTTTGGTAAAAGTTGGATGCTACCAAAGCAAAAAGTGCATTGGGTGCACCAAAAGCATACAAACTGAATGTTATTGCATGAATAGCTGGGGAAGTGTTTTTGATGTATATCTTAAGGATGTTATTTATTGTGAGCTTGATTCACTTGTATGTGTTTAACATGATTTTCTGAATGTCTGCAGTCTAAGTTAAGTTTCAGGAGAACATTTATAAAATTAAATGCAATGAACCAACATGTAATGTAAACATGCTAAAACAGATCCCAATATTAAGTCTATATTTTAGAACATGAAATTGAGTCTGGCCACAAATTTCAATCCACAAGATTAAAGTTGTTTGTGCTCAGGGCAATGATCAAAAAAAAAGATATAAAGAGGTGTAATTTATTGCAAATAATATCAACACAATAATCAAGAAAGAATTGTGCATTGCATTATCATGTAAATTGTATATTTAAATTATTAGAAATTTTAGCAGTAAATTTTTCTAATAAATTATAATTTTTCCAGCATAGTGTACCTTTACAATTTATTTTTATATTCAATTTAAGGAAAGAAGTAATTTAATAGAGTTAAACTTAATATTATTATTTTTCATTAATTTTACCTCAATTCAATCTCATGTTTTATGTAATTGAATATTTTGAATATTATTATTCTAATACTATGAAATAAAATTTTATGAATTACATTGTTTATGCTTATATTTAAAGATTGTTTAAAAAAGTTGAAAGATATAGTCTGAAGGTTTGTGATGATGGTATTTAGAAGTGATAATATTTTGGACTACTTTTATTATCTATGATTAAATATTGCATTCTAGATATTCAATATTTAATAATAAAAATGTAAAATTGTGTAATTATAATTGATTGAAAAAACAACACAGGTGCACATATTAAGGATCTACAAAATGTGGGATACAATATTAATAAATTTATAGTATGATTGATAGATTCTATGACAAAATGAAAAAAACTACTGCAGTCTAAACCTGAAGATACTAAGAAATGGATAAGTTTACCAAAAATTTTTAGCAAATTAAAAGAATTTGTTCAGAGAAATTTAATACAAGATTTCATTCTTCCCCAGCTTTAAATAATTTACTAAACAATTTGAAAGATAAATTGTTTTCTAAATTGGCTCATTAAATAGTTTACAAAATCTCTTAAATTCAAGCCAATTGCCTATCTGCATATTACAGTGAATCAAAAGCCAATCTATCTACAAGATTGACCCAGCACAACTATCTCTATAATAGAGCTAAAAGAAGTAATGAATACTTAATTTTTATAGCACATGAAGAATACCCTGGCCATAAATTTAATTTATCTAAAATAAAAACTGTTTGTACTGAGAGAGAGGATAAAAAAAGATACCAGCACCCCTATCTTGAAGAAATGGGCTAAGATGATTTCAAATAAAATTTATATAACTATATAACAAATTTAAATGAATTTGAATACAAGCAAGTATACTTAAATACTACCAATAATAATACTGTAACATAACTATGATTATGGTGCACATTGGACTGAAAGCATGCTCAGAATGAATAAAGACAATTTCTAAAACCATACATTTACCTTTTCTTTATAAATGTCTGAACATTAATATGTTTAAAATAATAGATAATGGAAATAATCCAACATGTCACATTTGAAAGATATATGTTCTGCTTCTATTAATGCTATCATCAGAAAAATCAATATTATTTTTAAATGTCTTAATAATTACTAAGTTTGTGTTATTATCATTTATTACATCATGATTTATTGCATTATCAGTTGTTCAAGGTATCAAACAACATATAACTTCGAAAGTGGCAGATATAACAACATCTATTCAGATTTAGTTTTGATTTATTTTTTTTCTATTTAAGAATTGATTCAAAGATCTTTTGCTTATTTAGACATAATTCTTACAATCTGTTATTAGCTCTTTTTAAAATATATATATATATATAAAATTTAATTTAAGTTCATATCAAAAATTTTAAGAAACAACATAATCCCTATAATTATAACATCTCTTGAAATGTGAAGTATTCTAAATGAAGAAGTGAAATATGTAATTAAATCTATGAATTGGAAAATCCCTGAAAATGATGAATTAGTAGAAAAATTGTTGCAAAAATTATATACTTTTTGTCTAAATGATAAAGATGTAGGAGATGATTGGAAGAATGCAATAATATTATTTATATTTAAGAAAGATGAAACAGAAAATTTATAAACTACCGACTTATTAGATTTTTTGTCATTTCTAAATGAGATCTTAATTAAGATCACTACAACTCATCTATACAAATCTTTGGAATCAAATAAAATAAAATAAAAAACTGAATTTTAAAATGATTATAATAGATTGCATACAAATATTAACAGAGAATATAAAAAGAATAAAAAACTATAAATTGCCATTTAGCATTGGATTTGTAGATTATACTAAAAAAATTGGACTCTATAAGCATTTTCACAGTTTGGGGCATCAATACATAAACCCAGATTATTGTCAAATTCTGAAGAATATTTAGCAGAATAAAACTGCATGGTGACACTAAGAATATTAACATTGATAAAAGCATTTGATATGATGATTTTATCTATCCAAAAAAATTTGTAAATAGTTTTATGGAAAACATTTTATGGATTAAAATGAAAAGCTATGGGAATAAAAATAAATGTAGATTACTTAAGAGATTTAGATTTTGCAGGTGATGAAATTGATTTTGAAAATAACGTTTCAGAGTTTTAGGAATTGTTATAAGAGCTAACTAATAAAGTCAAGAAAATGGAACTATAGATGAATGCCACAAAAAATAAATAACTTTCATGTTCAATGGCCTTTCTAAGAGAGAGAGAGAGAGAGAGAGAGAGAGAGAGAGAGAGAGAGAGAGAGAGAGAGAGAGAGAGAGAGAGAGAGAGAGAGAGAGAGAGAGAGAGAGAGAGAGAGAGAGAGAGAGAGAGAGAGAGAGAGAGAGAGAGAGAGAGAGAGAGAGAGAGAGAGAGAGAGAGAGAGAGAGAGAGAGAGAGAGAGAGAGAGAGAGAGAGAGAGAGAGAGAGAGAGAGAGAGAGAGAGAGAGAGAGAGAGAGAGAGAGAGAGAGAGAGAGAGAGAGAGAGAGAGAGAGAGAGAGAGAGAGAGAGAGAGAGAGAGAGAGAGAGAGAGAGAGAGAGAGAGAGAGAGAGAGAGAGAGAGAGAGAGAGAGAGAGAGAGAGAGAGAGAGAGAGAGAGAGAGAGAGAGAGAGAGAGAGAGAGAGAGAGAGAGAGAGAGAGAGAGAGAGAGAGAGAGAGAGAGAGAGAGAGAGAGAGAGAGAGAGAGAGAGAGAGAGAGAGAGAGAGAGAGAGAGAGAGAGAGAGAGAGAGAGAGAGAGAGAGAGAGAGAGAGAGAGAGAGAGAGAGAGAGAGAGAGAGAGAGAGAGAGAGAGAGAGAGAGAGAGAGAGAGAGAGAGAGAGAGAGAGAGAGAGAGAGAGAGAGAGAGAGAGAGAGAGAGAGAGAGAGAGAGAGAGAGAGAGAGAGAGAGAGAGAGAGAGAGAGAGAGAGAGAGAGAGAGAGAGAGAGAGAGAGAGAGAGAGAGAGAGAGAGAGAGAGAGAGAGAGAGAGAGAGAGAGAGAGAGAGAGAGAGAGAGAGAGAGAGAGAGAGAGAGAGAGAGAGAGAGAGAGAGAGAGAGAGAGAGAGAGAGAGAGAGAGAGAGAGAGAGAGAGAGAGAGAGAGAGAGAGAGAGAGAGAGAGAGAGAGAGAGAGAGAGAGAGAGAGAGAGAGAGAGAGAGAGAGAGAGAGAGAGAGAGAGAGAGAGAGAGAGAGAGAGAGAGAGAGAGAGAGAGAGAGAGAGAGAGAGAGAGAGAGAGAGAGAGAGAGAGAGAGAGAGAGAGAGAGAGAGAGAGAGAGAGAGAGAGAGAGAGAGAGAGAGAGAGAGAGAGAGAGAGAGAGAGAGAGAGAGAGAGAGAGAGAGAGAGAGAGGGAGTTAGGGAGGGAGGGAGTTAGGGGAGGGAGGGAGGGAGGGAGAGGGGGAGACGGGGAGGGAGGGAGGGAGGGAGAGGGAGGGAGGGAGAGAGGGAGGGAGGGAGGGAGAGGGGGAGGGAGGGAGAGGGGGAGAGGGGGAGAGAGATATGAATTTAAAAAAGTTATTGAGAAAAAGTTAATGAATAGAATTAATTATAGAATTGAACTTTAATGGAATTCTTTTGATAGAAATAATAAAGATTAAAAGGAAATATGATCATGTCTTTGAAAAAAAAGTTTTTAACCAATTGTGTTTTATCAGTGATTATATATGGACAAGACTCAGACACATGTATAAGTGAAATGTAGAGGTTTCAAATCACATAGCAAAGTATAGAGGGATGTGTATTTAAAGTGATAAGAAGGGTTAAAAGCAAAACACATATATGAGAATCACACTATTGAAAAAATTAAAAACATGAATGGAGCTATAATGTTACATTGTTAGTTAAGGTTACAATAAATGTATAGTTGAACTCCTAAACTGGATTATAAGAGATTGTAAAAGATCTAAAAAAAGATCAGATATAAAAGAAATTGACAAGATAAAAAAATTTGCTAAAGTGATGTGGAGAAAAGAAGCCTTGAGTTGGGAAATTGGATTAAACTAGAAGAATATTTTTATCCTGTAGCAAATCTATAATGGTTAAAATGATAATTTGAACCTTATAAAAATGTAAATATTTTTAATAGGATTTATATTAACAGAACTGTACAGTAATTGCATCATTAAATTGAAATTCAATTTCTCACTAACATAATCTTATAATACTGTAGTTGATTTTACAAATAAATGACTACCAAACATTCCATTTTGACCTTTGTGTAAATTAATTAATTTTTTAAAACAAATATCAGCTCTTTAATACTTTTCAAAAGAAATTTCCTCTTCTAAAGTTAAACTGTTTTTTCCTTTTTATCTCCAGAGTCTCTTTGTTGCTATAGTAATTGTTGCTTATAGAAAAACTTATATTTAGCTGAATTGTTCTTTTTAAGTCTTGATCTAGCATTACTAAGAATCTCTTAAAGTTTCTGTCTTAAACTTTTTAATTATTTGCTAGAAAAATTGTATCAAAAATTATTTCTAAAGGGATAAACAGATCAATTATTTATTATATATTTTTCTAAGCAATTTTCTAATTATTTATTTGTAAACTCTATATTTGTGTTAATATAAATACACACGTATAAATTAAATATAAACTATAATATATATAATCACCGTCTCAAACGAATGACAAATTTTTATCAATTTACTCAAGCGTTTTCAAAGGTCTAAGCCTTCATTTTCAAGAAGTAGCTGGACACATATATACTGTTGGTATATAAATGTTAAACATAAATAGGTAAATCTTTATGATTTGACATATATAGAAAATAATTAATATAAATTAATTATTAAGAAAGCCATCATTACTAGAGAAAGATGGGTATGCTAAGCTCTAGGAATTATTTCATTCTACTTTTATGTAAAATTATTATTTTATTTAAATTTCATTTATAAATGAGTAATGGTGTCCTGCTTGATTTAGTGCAATAGCAGAATGGCAGATTCTGAGCTCAAAGTCCATGGATTACATCTTAATTTGTCACTTTTAACGCTCAAACTTTTTATGAACTCCTGAGCAACAAATCGTGTGACTATTTTTTTTTTGTTATGATTAAAATTATTTAATTGCCTTATTAATGTTTATAAAATGCTCTGTAATGCTTATAATAGAATTTGAAATATTGAGATATTAGAATATAAAAAGATGACAAATAATAAATAACTACTACTGATGATAATTAAATGTTATTACTTAATTGTAATTACTTGTTATTTTAACCTGTTGATAAGTAGAACATTGAGCATATAATATATGTCAAATAAAATACAAAATAGAATATTATAAATCTCTTTAGTATATCATTTATTAACCATTATTGATCCACTGAAAGAGATTTTTTCAAGAGTTCAGTTTCTCTAATTCATAGCTTTTTCACATCACCCTGGAAAACTTTTTATCTCATTTATTCATCTTACATATTGTCTGTTTTTGAATCTTTTTTAAAAATTCCTTGGAATTCACTTGAGAACTAAGGTGTCCATCTAATATTACCTTTTTTAGTGATATATCCAGTATACATTCATATCAGCTTTTTAATTTTTTCAATAATGTCCTAATACTTGTTTGATGTCTCATCTATTATTTTATTTTCTTCTTTTTAATTTTAAGGTATATATTTTCCATATTTTATTGTCCAAATCTCAGATCCATAAATAAACATTTGTCAAAGACATAGGTCTACTTCCTTTTAATATAGTATTAAAGTTATTTCTGTCAAAAACAATTAATCAAAGTTTAATTCTATTATTAATTCATCCATTCTACTTTTATGTATATTAACTGCAATGACTACAATGTGATTTTATAATGTCACAAAGCAGTTTCTGATACTACTCATGAAAAAAGTGTTGTTTGTTAAATAAATTTGATTTTTTTTATTACAAGCATTAATTATAATAAGTATTACAATATTTGTATAAAAAATATAACCATAGATGCAAAAAAATGGGTGATATCTTTTAGTAAAAGTATGATCTGTTATTATAATGAAATAAATTTTATTTTATTTATTATATGCAGTATTTATATTTATATAAAAAAGTAAAATAAATATTACAACTATAGATCACATATAATGGAGAAATAAAATTGCTTTTCATTATACCATTCCTAATTGGGATGAGTTGATTGCTTTCTTTCAGTAAAATTACACTCAGACATTATACTGAAATAAATTTGATTTTTTTATGTAAGCATTATTTATTTTTAAAAAATTAAAAAAATAACCAATGGTCGCAAATGAGAAATAAAATTCATAGACTACACAGTGCTATGAGATACTTCTAAACCCCCCAAAAGTGGCACAAAACATATACTATGTGAGCAAAATTCAAAGAAGTTTGACTTTTTCAAATTAAAAATATGCTTGAAAGGCACTGAGGCTACTTGTAGCAAGTGAGAATTAATGATCTATATAAAATTTTTGCTAACTTTGTATTATATATATATTCACTAGAAGGAGCTTACCAATAGATCTAATCAAGCTTTAATTTATAAATGCCAAAAGAGAAAGAATTCAAAATCTCTATCAGAAAGTCCTCATCCCAAAGGAGTTAGGACTCCAGACACTAAATCTAAAATACCAACACAAAAGTCAATGCTTATCTATCATTGTGAAAACCTGAATTTTTCAGACATGTAAATGTCTTCAAATCCAGCCTTACAAACCAGATAGCTAAATGGGTCTGAACTCAGTTTAGTTTTACCATATATTAGTAGTCTCAGCAATATAACATCGCAAAAGCCTTCAAGGGTACACTTATTTTTTCTCTTTCGGCACTTACAAATTAAAGCTTGATTGGAGCTATTGGAAAGCTCTCTCTAGTGAACATTTTAATACAAGCTTAAAAACAACTTACACAATTTGTCTCTTGTTTTATTAATTATTATATATATATATATATATATATATATATATATATATATATATATATATATATATATATATATATATATATATATATATATATATATATATATATATATATATATATATATATATATATATATAATATAAAAATTGCCAAAACATTGAACAACAAATATAATATGAAATAAAAATTATAATAATCAAATCAAACAGAAAATACTTATCTAATATTCTGGCTAGCTAATATTATAATATATGAATAAAAAACAGAGAGACTCTCAATGTTTAGATTATTGTGGAGTGTTATAATGTAATTACTAATGATCATGAAAAACTAGCTTAATTAGAAAAATAAGAATTTAATAGTAATAATAATAATAATAACAACAACAACAACAACAATAATAATAATAATAATAATAATAATAATAATAATAATAATAATAATAATAATAATAATAATAATAATAATAATAATAATAATAATAACAACAACAACAACAACAATCATAATAAAAAGCAAATAAAATATTCATTGTCGAATAGTCTATATCTGAATTAATTACCATTTATCTACTACACCTACTATATCTACCATGTATTGTGAACAATACATTAAGAAAACCAAAAAGAAAAAATATATTATACTAGCATAAATATTGCTAATCAAATACATAAAATATATATTTTACAAAATTTAATTAGTATCTTTAATTAGATTACTATTTTTCTTATCACAATAAGCATAAGCTTATTAATTTACATATATAAAATATTATAAATGTTTATTAAATATACATTTTCATTAATATCATCCATAAATATTTATACATGAAAACCAATTTTCTTTTTAAATATAAATGAAAAAACAAACAAACAAACATACTTTTATTTATATCAAATAAAATTATCATTAAGAAATATATTATTTTTATTTTGTATTTTATTTACTATTTACTTTAACCTTTTCTTTTTGATAATGATATATTTTCTTATATATTAAACAAACATAAACATTCATTAAACATAAAGAATTTATACAAAAAAAAACTACCTGGTTAATTTTGCTTTTACACCCACAGAGAATCTTTCTCAAATTATAACTCTATTAAAAAATAATATTTATTATATACACCAAAATTTTATGATTCATTTATATATTTTATGTAAATACATGCACATAAAAATAATAAAATTTATAGTTTAAACTTCTTGATATATTCTGCTGAAAATCCCAAGATGTGTTCAATTGTGCAAATAGACATTATGTTTAATCCATATTATTTCAAATTATGAATGATTTATAAATGCATTCATTTTGGTGACATGTTTTATTTTATTTTAAACAAAGTATTTCAGAATTAAAATTTTACAATGTTAATACTCCCTTATTTAAGTAATCTTAATAGCAATTGTCAATTTTTTATGTACTCCTATGAAGTATATTGTAGCACTTAATTTTAATGTTTATTACAATGAGATGATCTTTTTTGTATATCAAGGATATTTCATTTAGATTCTCAAAAGACATGAAGTCTTAAAGTGATGTGGAGAAAAGAACCTTGGGCTGGAGAACTGGATTAAACTAAAAGAATAATTTGATAATTTGAAACTTGTAAAAATGTTAAATATTTTTAATAGGATTTATATTAACAGAACTGTACAGTAATTGCTTCATTAAATTGAAATTCAATTTCTCACTAACATAATCTTATAATACTGTAGTTGATTTTACAAATAAATGACTACCAAATACTCCATTTTAATCTTTGTGTAAATTAATTAATTATTTTTAAACAAACGTCAGCTCTTTAACACTTTTCAAAAGAAATTTCCTCTTCTAAAGTTAAACTGTTTTTTCTTTTTTATCTCCAGAGTCTCTTTATTGCTATAGTAATTGTTGCTTATAGAAAAACTTATATTTAGCTGAATTGTTCTTTTTAAGTCTTGATCTAGCATTGCTAAGAATCTCTTAAAGTTTCTATCTTAAACTTTTTAATTATTTGCTAGAAAAATTGTATCAAAAATGATTTCTAAAGGGATAAACAAATTAACAATAGTTAGATCAATTATTTATTATATATTTTTCTATGCAATTTTCTAATTAATTATTTATAAATTTAGACACATATATACTGTTGGTATATAAATGTTAAACATAAATAGGTAAATCTTTATGATTTGACATATATAGAAAATAATTAATATAAATTAATTATTAAGAAAGCCATCATTACTAGAGAAAGATGGGTATGCTAAGCTCTAGGAATTATTTCATTCTACTTTTATGTAAAATTATTATTTTATTTAAATTTCATTTATAAATGAGTAATGGTGTCCTGCTTGATTTAGTGCAATAGCAGAATGGCAGATTCTGGAGCTCAAAGTCCATGGATTACATCTTAATTTATCACTTTTAACACTCAAACTTCTTATGGACTTCAGAATAACAAATCATGTGACTATTTTTTTATGACTAACAGTATTGTGTAAGGCAAATTGAAATAATTAATGCATTATTAAAATTATTTAATTGCCTCAATAATGTTTATAGAAAGCTCAATAATGTTTATAATATAATTTGAATATTGAGATATTAGAATATAAAAAGATGACAAGTAATAAATAACTATTACTGATGATCCTTAATTGTAGTAACTTGTTATCTTAACCTGTTGACAAGTAAACCCTTTAGCATATAATATATGTCAAATAAAATACAAAATAGAACATTATAATCTCTTTAGTATATCATTTATTAACCATTATTGATCCACTAAAAGAGTTTTTTTTCAGGAGTTCAGTTTCTCTAATTCATAGCTTCCCTTTTCCACACCACCCTGAAAAATTTCTTCCATTAAGATTACATATTGTCTGTTTTTTGAACATTTTTAAAAATCCATTGGAATTCAATTGACAACTGCAGATACTATCTATTAACATTTTTTTAATGACATATCCAGTGAACATTTATATCAGCTTCTTAATTTTTTTATTGATGTCAATAATACCTATTTGATCTCTAATCTATTATTTTATTTTTATTTTCTTCTTTTTAATTTCAGTATATATATTTTCCATATTTTATTGTCCAAGTCTCAGACCCATAAATAAATATTTGTCAAAGACATGGGATCTACTTCCTCTTAATATAGTACAAAGCTATTTCTGTCAAAAACAATTGATCAAAGTTTAATTCTATTATTAATTCATCCATTCTACTTTTATGTATATTAACTACAATGGCTACAATGTGATTTTATAATGTCACAAAGCAGTTTCTGATACTGCTCATGAAAAAAGTGTTGTTTGTTATGTAAATTTGATTTTTTTTTTATTACAAGCATTAATTATAATAAGTATTACAATATTTGTATAAAAAATATAACCATAGATGCAAAAAAATGGGTGATATCTTTTAGTAAAAGTATGATCTGTTATAATGAAATAAATTTTATTTTATTTATTATATGCAGTATTTATATTTATATAAAAAAGTAAAATAAATATTACAACTATATATCACATATAATGGAGAAATAAAATTGCTTTCCTTTATTCCATTCCTAATTGGGATGAGTTGATTGCTTTCTTTCAGTAAAATTATACTCTGTTATTATACTGAAATAAATTTGATTTTTTTTTATTGTAAGCATTATTCATAAAAGAAATTAGAAAATAACTAATGATAGCGAATGAGAAATAAAATTTTTAGAGTACACAGTGCTATGAAATACTTCTAAACCCCCCAAAAGTGGCATGAAACATATACTATGTGAGCAAAATTCAAACGTTTGATTTTTGCAAATTACAAATAGGCTTGAGGTTGCTTGTAGCAATTGAGAATTAATGATCTATGTAAAAATTTTATAATTGCTTACTTTATGTTATATATATATATTAATAATATAAAAATTGACCAAAACATTGAATACCAAATATATTAGTATGAAATAATTAAAAATTATAATCAAATCAAACATAAGAGGCTTATCTAATATTCGGGCTAGCTAATACAATATATGAATAAAAAACGTAAAGACTCTCAAGGTTTAGATTAATGTGCAGTGAAATAATTTAATTACTAATGAGCATGAAAAACTAGTTTAATTAACAAAAATAAGAATATATTAATAATAACAACAACAACAATAATAATAAAGAAGCAAATAAAATATTCATTATCGAATAGTTTACAACTGAATTAATTATCATTTATCTACTATACCTACCATATTTCTTCATAAACATATGTGATCAATACATTAAGAAAACCAAATATATATATATATATATTATACTAGCATAAATATTGCTAAGCAAATATATAAAATATATATTTTACAAAATGTAATTAGTATCTTTAATTTGATTACTATTTTTCTTATTACAATAAGCATAAGCTTATTAATTTCCATAAAAATATTATATTATAAATGTTTATTAAATATAAATTTTTATTAAAATCACCCATAAATATTTATATATGAAAACCAATTTTCTTTTTAAATATAAATAAAAAAAACAAACCAACAAACATGCTTTTATTTAAACCAAATAAAATTATCATTAAGAAATATATCATTTTTATTTTGTATTTTATTTATAATTTGCTTTAACCTTTTTTTTTTTTTTTTTGATAATGATATATTTTCTTGTATATTAAACAAACACATAGATTCATTAAATCTAAAGAATTTATACAAAAAATATATACATGGTTAATTTTACTTTTATACTTATAAGGGATGTCTTCCAAATTATAACTCCATTGAAAAATAATATTTATTATATACACCAAAATTTTATGATTCACTAATATATTTTATATAAATACATGCACATAAAAATAATAATTTATAGTTCAAACTTTTTTATATATTCTGCTGAAAATCCCATGATGTGTTCAGTTGTGCAAATAGACATTATGTTTAATCCATATTATTTCAACTTATGAATGATTTATAAATGCATTCATTTTAGTGACATGTTTTATTTTATTTTTAAATGAAGTATTTCGGAATTAAAATTTTACAGTGTTAATACTCATAATAGCAATTGTTAATTTTTTTTCATGTACTCCTACGAAGTATATTGTAGCACTTAACTTTAATATTTATTACAATGAGATGATCCTTTTTGTATATCCGATGTTATTTTATATAGATTTTCAAAAGACATGAACCATCAATTCAATTGAAAATCTGATTATGGAATGCTCAGAGGCCAGATTTTCAATTGGATTGACAGTTGAAGAGTTAGAGGGTGGAGTGGATTGAAGCCTGTCCATTAAAGTATGAAGATTGGCTATCTTAATATATATCTGAGCACTTATTGCATATATGTGTGGAGATGATAATCTGGACCAGCTGATGATTGCTGGTTTAGCATTAAATACTTATGTTGGTGATTATTTATCTTTTCAATATATGTGTTCAAGTGTATCAGTGTTATGAGTTGGAGTGGAGAGTGGTGGGTCATGTGAAAGTCTGTGCTCATATACCCTATATATTATTATCCTTTATGAAATTGAACTCTATAAACTTCAACCTTAAAACTAAATGATTATAGGTATCATAAAAGTATTTTCTTAATCATTTAACATTCAATTTTATATTTATCACAATATTTTATTTATATAAATCTCATAACAATATACAATATTTTCATTAGTGATGTCTGTCTTGAAATGAATACACATACATGTGTATAGATATCATTTTTGTTTTCACATACAAATGCAAAATAATCGATCAGTAATCATTAAGCCTTACATTTAACTTGCCTGGATTATTTCAAATAACATTCATTTAAATGCGCAATAATATAACTAATAATTAAAACATACACATATCAGTAAATTAGCATATAATCTTTATTTGTGCCTCAAGACGATTCAAGAGGCATAAGTTTTACAATGCATATAATCTTTGAATTTGTACTATAATTCATTTCCCCCTTTTTTAAAAGTCTTAAAACACTTTTTGTCAAATATCTAGGACAGGAGTTAGGAACAATTTAGATATAGAGAGCCATTTTGACAAAAAAAATGTAGAAAAATTAAAATTTAGAGAGCTGTAACTTAAAATCGATTTTATTCATTATTTATAAATTTAATAACACTAAGTATGCCTATACAAGATTCGAACAGCTCTTAAGCTTGCATATAATATTTAGGGCTGAAACAAAATAATATATTAAATTTTTAATAAAATTTATATAATTTTTTTTTAATCCTTAATAAAAGAGCTGAATGTGGCTCTTGAATTGCTGGTTCCTAATCCTGATCTAAAATATATAATACAAAATACTAATATTTTAAGTGTGTTATAGTCCTCCCTTATATCAGAAGTGGACTATTCCAGACTCCTTCTTTATCTGATCAGATTAAGCATTTTTTGCTGCTGGACAATAGGCTGATGTACAGCTAAACACATAGTCAATGATTAGTACAGGCCAATAAGCAATGATGCTCACTGAATCCAAATGTTTTCAATAAGGTCAGGGATCTGGCTACAAATAGTCAGCCATTTGTGAGAACAGAGGTAGAGTGTCCATCTGACCTACAAAGATGGTACACATTCTTCCAGGGAAGTCCTGCTAACCTGAATAGCAGTAAGGATTCCCACGATAGCAATACCCTATTTGTCCATGCAGCTAGGCAAGTTCACAGAGGGACTGGAGACTGCTAAGACTACTGGTGACTTGAAGCAAGCTGTCTTGTATAGCTGGAAGAGTCTTACCCTACCCATGAGACAAGCTATCATGTGTAGCTGGAAGCAGTAGGAACACAAGACACAGAGCCCAGAGTTTATGTTAATCTATAATATTTAGTATTGTATATATTCTCTTGTGGTATATATATTTGTAGATATAATAAAGATTATATTGATTGTAACTCGGATGTTTGTATTATTTTTCTATAAGTTGGGTCTGTAATCCAAACCAAACACTAAAAAATGATATATATATATATATTGTAACCGGACCGCCATACAACCCTTTTATTACATCAGTTGTAACAATTTTCTGATGAGCATGCTGTAGGAAGGAACTATCAATTGACATTCCTAATGCAGATGTTAATGGCACCTACAACAATATTTCCTGCTCATCAGAGGATGTAGTACAATAGAGACTGGGAACATCTAAACATTTATATGTTTGGTTTTCCAAACAGCGCCATTAGAGTTCCGTCTCACTACAACCTGACTGGCCTAGGTCTAGTTATGTCAGACGTAGCTCAGAAGGCATGAGATTCTCATGAACCAGTGCTATAATTGATGAGTGATGCGATAAAACAAAACAAAACTGGACAACTGGATAACCAATTTAATTTTTAGTAACAAAAAAAATTTATTAAATAACAATTAGTTTGCAATTTCTAATAAAGTTCATTTACAAATTCATTTATGAGAAGAAGTTTGGAAACATTCTAATTCAACAATAGTTCATTTTGAATCCATTTATGAGAAGAAGCTTGGGAATATTCTAATTCAATAATAGTTCATTTTTGTATTCCTTTATGAGAAGAAGCTTGGAAATATTCCAATTCAACAATAGTTCATTTTTGTATTCCTTTATGAGAAGGAGCTTGGAAATATTCCAATTCAACAATAGTTTATTTTTGTATTCCTTTATGAGAAGAAGTTTGGTAGCAGTTAAGCATTTATGATTTATATAACATTTCGTTATTTTATGAATCATTACTGATTGGTAAATATTTGAACTCAACAATTCTTGGTTTGTAGAGCATTTATCATTTGATAATTGAGGCATTTATAATTTAGCCAAATATAGATTTTTAGCTATATTCTTACACATAAATTCTGTTACATTATAAGAAGCTTAGAAGCAGTCAAATATTTATGATTTATACAGTATTTCATCATTTTATGAATTATTACCGATTGGTAGACATTTAAATTCAACAATTCTTGGTTTGTGGAGCATTCATCATTTGGTAATTAAAGCATTTATAATTTAGTCAAATATAAAAGTATATTCATCTACATAAATTCTGTTTGGCTTGTGGAGCACTTATCATTTAGTAATTAAAGCATTTCTAATTTAGTCAAATATAAAAGTATATTCATCTACATAAATTCTGTTTGGCTTGTGGAGCACTTATCATTTAGTAATTAAAGCATTTATAATTTAGTCAAATATAAAGGTATATTCATCTACATAAATTCTGTTTGGCTTGTGGAGCACTTATCATTTAGTAATTAAAGCATTTATAATTTAGTCAAATATAAAGGTATATTCATCTACATAAACTCTGTTTGGCTTGTGGAGCACTTATCATTTAGTAATTAAAGCATTTATAATTTAGTCAAATATAAAGGTATATTCATATACATAAATTCTGTTTGGCTTGTGGAGCACTTATCATTTAGTAATTAAAGCATTTATAATTTAGTCAAATATAAAGGTATATTCATCTACATAAATTCTGTTTGGCTTGTGGAGCACTTATCATTTAGTAATTAAAGCATTTCTAATCCATATAGTAAAAACGTTCAAATATTTTTATAAATAAATTTGCGTATAACTATTTCATAACTTCATTTTATAATGTATGATAAACATGTTTTAATATTTTACAAAACAAATTCTATGTAATTATTTCATAATTCCACTTTATAACGTATGATAAATATGTTTTAGTATTTTATAAAAATTACCTTCCAGTTTTGCAGTCCATTTTATTCAAAAGAAGGCGGGTTATTTCATCGATGGAAAGTCATGGCATAGCGTGGAAAGATTGAAGCTGCTAAATTACCCCATTATTATCATAATTCCTCTAGCAAAGGTTTCTTTTTCCATTTTTAATGAGTCAAAAGAATTAAGTAATACACCTTTTTTTTTTTTAAAAAAAAAAATTTAATATGTTCTGCCTCTCTGTGTAAGACGAGAGAGAAAAAAAAAGTTCTTTTCTTCCCACGACGTGTCTAATTTGAATACTGCCTCAGTTTAACTCAAGTATCTTTTTTCTTTCTTTTTAATGATTGGATAATTAATTTCTCTTTTTTTTATTGAGACAGATAAAAAAAAAAAAAATAAGACGATATAACATTTTATTCAAATCCATCAATATTAAAAACCAAAAATATGATTTTATTTTTCATTTTTAACGAATCACAACTTTATTGCGTTTCCAATTAGACTGAATCACGCTAGACATTTTTGAATGGGGGGGGATCTTATGAATATTTATATGAGGAACAGAATATCTGTTTCATTACCCCTCACCAAATTTTGGGATGAAATCGCCTGGAAATACGATTTCATTCCATATACTATACACATTATTTCTCAGTACTGCCTGGTTTTAGATATGCTGATGAATGGGTAAGATGAGCTGGAAAAGTGAATACATGAACCATAGCCTCCAATGCCGGGACAAATAGATGGCCAAGCACAAACTACCAGTACACACCGCCTCATGACGTCACGAGAAAATATCTCATTTTTAAGCACTACCTCTCTTGTACCTAGAAGTATCATCCAACCAAGAATAGGAGCCAGAGAAAAAAAAATCAATTTGGCACTCAGCCAACCCTGCTCAGCTTCGGTGAGTCTTAGGGGCTATCATTTGGCCTATCCATGAGACCAAGGCCTATACATGAGACCTATATATACGCACTGCTGGACTACTCTTGAAGCACAACATCCAGGTCTGGATAGTGCCGAGCATATACTTCGGAGCATCATAACACAATGCATTCAAGCAGCTCTGCTCAATCATCCACCATCCCAACATGAAAAACACAAGTTCATGCATCACTACACCACACTCACAAACTTTTCCCATCAGCTATCTCTATTTTATTCTGAATTATAACTGCAACCTGGTTTGGAGAGACTGAGGATCATGATCAGTTCTCCTATAGTCCTCTTTTATATTATGAGGTGACATACTTCTGGATCGTCTCTTTGTTGAAAATTTATCATGTTTAACATTACTGTGGTGTCTTGCTTCTTGTTCTTTTCTCTGCGGTTCAGTAGTTGTACCCACACTTTTTTGCAGGTTATCATCACTGTTTGATCTTCTAATTATACGCGTCCGATATGGACCATGAACACCATCTGTGAATTTTCTCCTGTTCCTCTTCCATGGTGGTACTTCATTTTTACATAAAAGTTTCTTTTTAAATGGTTCTTCTGCCATAGTAATTATTTTTTTGGTATTTGCAAAGGTTTCTTGTTGTTTAATTTCTTTCACACTGATAAATCCCGAGTTTTCAGATTCCTTTTTGGTGTCTTTTCCTGCGTAAGCAACTATATTTTTAATAACTGTCTTTATATATTTTTTTTCTGTACTCAATTTTTGATTTGAGTTTATTAAGCTTTTGTTTATAATTTTTATATATGGCTGAGGACTAACACACTTTTCTTTCCATTTTATGGTTTCTTTCTCTATCTCCTTTACTATTTCATAGCATATATCAGACAATTTTTCTGAAACATTTTCTTCTATATTGGACAGTCCCTTTGTTATATTTTGATTATGTTCATTTTCACGTTTTTCATCTTCTTGAAGATCAGAAGATTTTAATTTTGCTTTATTAGATTCATTTTCATCCATTTGAAACTCTTTTACTGTATTTGATACAATTTCATTCTCAGCTTCTGTATATACTGTTTCTTTATTTTCAATTTTAGAGGTATATTCCAAAATCAGAAGTTTTCCTGAAGGTAGACTGACAATTTGAAGATCACTCTTTGTAATTTCAATTTCTTCCTTTTTAACAATCTCAAATTTTGCTTCATCAGTAATAGGATATTCAATTTGTGATTCCTTTAAAATATCTTTGGTTGGAAATTCCAAAGTCTCTTCCTCATCCAATTTTTTAGACTGAGTTATTTTTTTCATTAACTGGTTGAACTTTTCATTCTGTTTTTCCACTGCTTCTTTAATTCGTTTTTCTATTCTTTGGTTTGCTTCTATTGCTTGCTTGTTATATTCTTCTCTTTGTTTGATATCTTCTTCTCTTTGTTTATCCCATTTTTGGTTATATTCTTCTCTTTGTTTGATATCTTCTTCTCTTTGTTTATCCCATTTTTGGTTATCTTCTTCTCTTTGTTTATCCCATTTTTGGTTATCTTCTTCTCTTTGTTTATCCCATTTTTGGTTATATTCTTCTCTTTGTTTATCCCATTTTTGGTTATATTCTTCTCTTTGTTTGATATCTTCTTCTCTTTGTTTGTCTCTTTTCTTTTTATCTTCTTCTCTCCATTTTATATCTTCTTCTCTTTGTTTGTCTCTTTTCCTTTGGTCTGCTTTTATAATTTCAATTATCTGAGCTATCATAGCTATCTTTTCTGTTTTCTGAGCCTCCATGTTTACTATTTTTCCTTTGTTTTCTGAATCAGTAAGCTTCTCTCTCCATCCACACCATGACTTTACTCCATCTTCTTTGAAATGCCAGTTTCATTCTTTATGCCATTCATTTTTGTGTTGTTCTTTTAAACTTTTATTTTTTTATCCTTCCTGAACAAATTACATCACTACATCATATGCACTGTTCATATCACAGAATCGTGATCTGCTTATGCCTATGAGTAGGCTAGCTAGATAAGGCTTCACAGTAAGGTGGCAAATTAACCGGTCTATGAGTATGCTAGCCAGATAAGGCCTCACAGTAAGATGACAATGTAATAGGTGCCTATGGTTAGGCTAGCTGGATAAAGCCTCACAGTTGGACGACAAATGTAGCCGGTGCCTATGCCAGATAAGGCCTCACGTTACGGCGCCAAATGTAACCGGACCGCCATACAACCCTTTTATTACATCAGTTGTAACAATTTTCTGATGAGCATGCTGTAGGAAGGAACTATCAATTGACATTCCTAATGCAGATGTTAATGGCACCTACAACAATATTTCCTGCTCATCAGAGGATGTAGTACAATAGAGACTGGGAACATCTAAACATTTATATGTTTGGTTTTCCAAACAGCGCCATTAGAGTTCCGTCTCACTACAACCTGACTGGCCTGGGTCTAGTTATGTCAGACGTAGCTCAGAAGGCATGAGATTCTCATGAACCAGTGCTATAATTGATGAGTGATGCGATAAAACAAAACAAAACTGAACAACTGGATAACCAATTTAATTTTTAGTAACAAAAAAAATTTATTAAATAACAATTAGTTTGCAATTTCTAATAAAGTTCATTTACAAATTCATTTATGAGAAGAAGTTTGGAAACATTCTAATTCAACAATAGTTCATTTTGAATCCATTTATGAGAAGAAGCTTGGGAATATTCTAATTCAATAATAGTTCATTTTGAATTCATTTATGAGAAGAAGCTTGGAAATATTCCAATTCAACAATAATTCATTTTTGTATTCCTTTATGAGAAGGAGCTTGGAAATATTCCAATTCAACAATAGTTTATTTTTGTATTCCTTTATGAGAAGAAGTTTGGTAGCAGTTAAGCATTTATGATT
The DNA here is from genome assembly GCA_028023455.1 of Epiperipatus broadwayi. Taxonomy (NCBI): domain Eukaryota; kingdom Metazoa; phylum Onychophora; class Udeonychophora; order Euonychophora; family Peripatidae; genus Epiperipatus; species Epiperipatus broadwayi. The sequence continues at coordinate 179,237 of JAQFVV010006876.1, forward strand.
TATATAACATTTCGTTATTTTATGAATCATTACTGATTGGTAAATATTTGAACTCAACAATTCTTGGTTTGTAGAGCATTTTATCATTTGATAATTGAGGCATTTATAATTCAGCCAAATATAGAGGTATATTCATATACATAAATTCTGTTTGGCTTGTGGAACATTTATAATTTAGTCAAATATAAAGCTATATTCTTACACATAAATTCTGTTACATTATAAGAAGCTTAGAAGCAGTCAAATATTTATGATTTATACAGTATTTCATCATTTTATGAATTATTACCGATTGGTAGACATTTAAATTCAACAATTCTTGGTTTGTGGAGCATTCATCATTTGGTAATTAAAGCATTTATAATTTAGTCAAATATAAAAGTATATTCATCTACATAAATTCTGTTTGGCTTGTGGAGCACTTATCATTTAGTAATTAAAGCATTTCTAATTTAGTCAAATATAAAAGTATATTCATCTACATAAATTCTGTTTGGCTTGTGGAGCACTTATCATTTAGTAATTAAAGCATTTATAATTTAGTCAAATATAAAGGTATATTCATCTACATAAATTCTGTTTGGCTTGTGGAGCACTTATCATTTAGTAATTAAAGCATTTATAATTTAGTCAAATATAAAGGTATATTCATCTACATAAATTCTGTTTGGCTTGTGGAGCACTTATCATTTAGTAATTAAAGCATTTATAATTTAGTCAAATATAAAGGTATATTCATCTACATAAATTCTGTTTGGCTTGTGGAGCACTTATCATTTAGTAATTAAAGCATTTATAATTTAGTCAAATATAAAGGTATATTCATCTACATAAATTCTGTTTGGCTTGTGGAGCACTTATCATTTAGTAATTAAAGCATTTATAATTTAGTCAAATATAAAGGTATATTCATCTACATAAATTCTGTTTGGCTTGTGGAGCACTTATCATTTAGTAATTAAAGCATTTCTAATCCATATAGTAAATACGTTCAAATATTTTTATAAATAAATTTGCGTATAACTATTTCATAACTTCATTTTATAACGTATGATAAACATGTTTTAATATTTTACAAAACAAATTCTATGTAATTATTTCATAATTTCACTTGGTAACGTATGATAAAGATGTTTTAATATTTTACAAAACAAATTCTATGTAATTATTTCATAATTCCACTTTATAACGTATGATAAATATGTTTTAGTATTTTATAAAAATTACCTTCCAGTTTTGCAGTCCATTTTATTCAAAAGAATGCGGGTTATTTCATCGATGGAAAGTCATGGCATAGCGTGGAAAGATTGAAGCTGCTAAATTACCCCATTATTATCATAATTCCTCTAGCAAAGGTTTCTTTTTCCATTTTTAATGAGTCAAAAGAATTAAGTAATACACCTTTTTTTTTTAAAAAAAAAAATTAATATGTTCTACCTCTCTGTGTAAAACGAGAGAGAGAAAAAAAAGTTCTTTTCTTCCCACGACGTGTCTAATTTGAATACTGCCTCAGTTTAACTCAAGTATCTTTTTTCTTTCTTTTTAATGATTGGATAATTAATTTCTCTTTTTTTTATTGAGACAGATAAAAAAAAATAAAATAAGACGATATAACATTTTATTCAAATCCATCAATATTAAAAACCAAAAATATGATTTTATTTTTCATTTTTAACGAATCACAACTTTATTGCGTTTCCAATTAGACTGAATCACGCTAGACATTTTTGAATGGGGGGGGGGGGATCTTATGAATATTTATATGAGGAACAGAATATCTGTTTCAATATATATATATATTGTAAGGGTAGCTTACAATCCGGTCTAGACTGCCCTTATTTATCCACAACAGCAAATCAAACCCATTTAAAACATAAACTATATAATAGATAGTTGGATATGCTCTATAAATAGTTTTATATTGCAAACATACATATATACACACATGCAACAAAAGTTTGTTTTATTAAATCTTAAATTAAATAATGTCACAATGGAATAATTTATCTTTTTCAAAGTAAATTAAAAAAGACCATGTAATAAGATCTTATATATATTGTAACCAAAAAGGAGACAAGGGGGAGGGGTTAAGGTGAAGGAAAGAAAGGAAGAGAGAGAAAGAAAGAAATGGAGAAGAAGATGAAGAGAATGAAAGGAAGGAAGAGAGAAAAAAATAATGAAAGATGAAGAAAGGAAAAGATGATGAAAAGAAAGACAAAAAAAGATTGATGAGAAATGAAAGAGAAGGCACTAATTATAACCTAGATAAGATGATGATAGGATGGAATGAAGAAGAGAGAGAGAGATAGAGATAGGATAAAGATGAAGATAGAAGAGAGAGATGATGAAGATAGAAAAAAATGAAGAAGAATGATGATGAAAGGATGGAGATGAAATGATGAGATAGTGTGGAATTATTAGAGACTTTTAATGACTGGGCTCAGTGGGGTTACAATAAATTTAAGAAAAGGGGTGATGATCCAAAGATGTATGATCAGATAGAGACCAAACCAATACCAATGCAAATATAACTATTATGGCATATTAATAATCTACCACTAAACAATATAAAAGATAATTTTAAATCATTAGTTAATAGTTATCAGAATCGGCCTACCATCAGATCACTCACTCTGAATAAGAATAGATTATACTTTGGTGGAAGGACTATCTCACTAAATTAAAACTAACAAGGCAACAAGAGTAAACACTCTCAGGGGTTTTTAAAACTAAAACTCTTTTGCAAAATAAAAGTTTAAGTTGCCTGCTAAATAATTGCTAGGATGAATAAACAAGTGAGTGATATCTTGGCCGACCATAAGATGGCTAACTTATATTCACTCATGGAATAATAAATAAATAAAAAATAATATTAATCCAAAGATTTGATTAATTAATCTAAATTTAAATGAACAATAGTCTATTACCCAAAACATCACTCGAGCAAGGAAAAGGACAAGGTACTTTTTATGCCTTTCCCCATACTCACAGAAAACCTATTAAGGACCTTAAATGCAGATAGATTATAATTCTTTAAACATATAAGATGATGATCGATAATATACAGCTAATGTAAGATAATGTGCAGCTTTTAAAATAGTGAATAATAAATACTCATCTGAAGCACTAATATTCTTTATTTCATTGCATAATCTTCAGTCTGAGAAGATATAATGATAACTTAAAAATCAACTTTTAAATGAGCATTCAATTAAGCATCTCATATAATGTAATTATCTGTTATTGTGATTCAATATGAGAATCATTTAAATTAGCATGGCTTTGTATAATTTAAACCAGTATCAAAATATATTTTACATACTTTATGATATTTTTATGAACTTTTGAACTGAAAATTTTATGAACTCTGGAACTCAAGGCAGTAATATTTTTCATATAAAAGTAAAACAAACAGAAACAAAACTTTTTAAAATAATAATAATATTATTTATTAATAGCAACATAAAGAAAATATTTACAAACAAAATGTATTAGATGAAAGATTGCCAAGTTAGCGCTGGAATCTGTTTTGAAACATTTTGACTTTCATACTTTATTTTTGGTTTACAAGATTATAACAATTTATCTAGATAAGTTACTGAGTATTCCTCTTAAACTCTTTTAAACTGTTTATTTTGACAAACAAATAAATAAATACATACAAGAGCAAGCAGAGGCTGTTTGATACTAAATTATAATCTTTTTAACAATTAGAGATTCCACATCTTTAAACTCCAATTAAAATGAACTAAGTTAAACAAGCATAATTCTATTTTTATGAGCATATTTAATAATACTATGGTGTTATTTTTAAAATCAGAATAACACAACAATAGGTTAATATTCATTATCCTAAGCTAAGCAAACGCTAATCTGGAATAAACATATACAGCATATATATTTTTTAAATTATCACTAGTTACACTGACATTATTAATATTATAGCTAGTGATGTGTTTAAGCAAATTTCTAGCTAACTTTAAACTAAATTAGATGTATGGGCCATTCACTCATCAGAGGTAATTTACATACCTTCTTAATAAATTCTATCCACATAAAATTATTACACTAAATGTTTTTAAAATTAAAATTTAAAAGATTTACAAATCCAGTGGTGAAAACTCTGGATGAATATATTAAAATTAGTATGTGTGAATTGCCACTTATACCATATGCATAATTTACATACTTAAAAATTAAATATAAATTATTGTTGGTTAGTTTGTGGATGATAAAACTATCATAAAAACACAGTTCAGACATTGATATACCATAAAGCATTAAAATAGCTAAACACAACCTGAAGAAGCAAAGTTCCTCAAACAAACATATCTTGTTATCACATATCTAAAAACAAATACAACATCACCTACTGTGGTGGAACTAGCATTAATTTATCATGGATGATAGGTGAAACTAAGTATATATATACTCTGCAGAGCTGAATAAGAATGTGGTGGCTTTCAAAATACCTAACTTTAAGGCAGAAACTAGGATGCCTGGACCTTGTCTACAGTGCATCAGGAACAGGAAAGACACACTAGAAAAGTATGATCCTCTCTCATGGGATTCCAGTACTTCAAAATGTGATAATCATCACTAAAAATACAACTATCTGGTATACAATAACTCTCAATGGGAACAAGCACTATCACCTCATGGAAAAGCAATACAATAAGGATGGAGGACCTTGTCTACTCCATTAAACATACTCATAATACTTAACAAAGCCTAACTCTATGAGACTAACAAATACTAAACTAACAACAAGATATAGACTTCACATAAAATAACTAAGTTATCACTAAGGATTTTAAAAATACAACAAATATATTCAATGTAAGAACCAACAATGCAAAACTGTGTCAATCAACTAATATAAGAAATAATTAAAAAATTAAATGCATATAAAAATTCTAGGCAACAGCACAATGCACACATAATAAAATATTAAATACTAAAAATATAGTGACTAGTGGACTTTTAAAAGATTGCAAATTAAATGTGAGAATATTAATTCTCAATGCATATAAAAAATATTTGCAGTTATTATTGATGTAGTATTTATAAAACAAATGAATGGAAACTCTCTGATAAACCTCTTTGGCTGATTTAAAATAAAACTGAGTGAAATATCCCACATATAAATAAGCTAAGACTGAGATAATAAAATCTCCAGGAATAAAGCTATTAAATATAATTAACTTGTGAAACACCTAATAAATATAATGGTATAAAATTTATGTGAGAATAGCAAAATATTTACTCATTCTAATAAACCCATTAAGATTTAAATTGTAACATTAGATTACCTGGTATATTTATGCTAATAGTATTACACATATTTTAAACAAAATATATAGCATAAATATTTTTCTGTTTTTTTTTTTAAAAAAAAAAACAATATAAAAACACACACAAAAAAATATATAACAGAAAAAAAAATACAGTAACTGCAGTTCATAGTTTCAGCTCTGTACTGGTTTTTCCATTCTAGACATGGATATAATTTATTGAGGACAATTTATCTGACAGTATTCAAAGCTTCTGGTCAAAACATTCATAAGCATGGCAATGATTTCTAAAAATGAAACATGTTTAATAGTTCTTTAAAGATATTTTAATTTCTTCCTTTAAAGATATTATTTAGTTCAAAAAGCACTATACTAAAAAAAAAACATTAGAATAATAAGAATAGGCCGGTTCTAGAATGATATGTAAAACAAATTCTTTAGCTGAAAACATTATTATAGGATTCCAGGTTTAAATGTACAATGATATAGCTTTATTGCAATTCCATTATTCTCTTTTAAGTGAATGCATTTTTTTTAAAACAGCTTTTTTTTAAAAAATTATTTTTTCATATAATATTTTAAGATGTGTTTCCAAACAATTTTTCTTTACTCTTCTCAACATAAGAGTAGGATTATTTTGCAATTAGAAAATTTTATCTGTTTAGGAGCTAGGAATAATTGTCCTAAATTTACTATAGATAAATGCAAATATAACAGTTCATTATATATTCGACAAATAAAAGTTCATTATTAATAATTGTAGTTTATAACATTTTGTCCAACTGTTTTAGAAATAGATAATTAATTTATTATTGTGAATAATACATTTCTAGTTAAACATTAGGCATAATTAATACTATATTATACACTTGACAGACAAAATTTATCCTTCCTTACTTTAGTGTAGAATATTTCTTTTTTATAAAAACCATTTTAGAAACAAGCACTTATTGTACCAGGAATATCTTAAAGTCAATATCAGGTATCATTAATAGAATCTCGAACTTTAAATCAGCTTTATATAAATTTTAAAACAAGAAGATTGACGCATTTTAATTACAATAAAGTTCACTACAAATGTCTTTTAATTTTCCTCATTTAAGTTTTAGTTTACTTAGATAATAACTAAGCATTTTCAGACTATAAAAGTTCAGTGCAATAAGGATATTTAGCTATAAAATACTAACTGTTGATATCCTAATTTTATTTTCCCCATAGATATAAGTCATGCAATTAGAAAAGAAGACAGAAGACTTAAAATTTCCTTTAAACATTTTGTTACTATAGCTTTAAAGTTAACTGAAAGTTGATATCGAAAAATAGTTACATTTGGGGTCTAGCAGTTGTTCATAATTTTAAAATAATTAGATACACCTGGGTCTCTTTTTACATGGACTTATTTAACACAATTTTGAAGTTACACGATTCATATGTTTCACCGGAAGTTGAACTCCGATAATGTGATATTACTTTAAATAATAAATTCCGCACACTTACGTTATATTGAAAGTAATAGCACATTATTGGAATTCGACTTTCATCTTAGTAATTTAAATATTTTCAGTGCTTTATAATAGTAAAATTTTATGCAATAATGAAATTAAAATCATGATTTCCACATTTTATGTATACACACATTAAACTTTACAAGATTATAATGTAAATTTGTTCAAACATTGTGCATGTTAATTTTGCATTTTAAATCACATTTTGTTTTTGCTTTTTAAAAAAGAACGTAATCAATTATTAATCATTTAGTGTCCGCAAGTTTATTTTTAAAAAGTGAATAATAGCAGTGAGCACAATTAAATTTGACAATTAAAAATCAAAATCTGATTTTTAATTGTAATTAACAATTTGATTTTTAAACGGAACTGAAAATTAAAGACAAAAATAAGAATTTAATTTTTAGTAGTTAGTTTTAATTAAATTTTTCCCAGCAGTGGTGAATATATGTCTTTTTATTATTATAAGTCTAAGTTCATAAATAATTAATAAAATCATCGTCTCAAAGATTAATTACTAATTATGTTGTCAACAGAAAACCATTAACACAATGTGAGAGTGAACTTGGCGCTAGTTGTATTTCCTCTTGTGAAGAATCTATTTTTTAGCAGATTGTGAATGAAACTGTTTATCAGCAAATGGCGATAATAATTAAAATGTGTATAAAAATGTAAATTACTGTACTGCAAATTATGCATAAAAATATATTAGTTTGAATAAAATTAAATATTATAGTTAAAAAAGTTTGTCATGTATCAATTTCTTTCAAATTTGAAATTTTTATTAGTCATATTTTATTTCCTTATTTTTTTTTGCGCAAATTTTAAGTAAATTTTACATTGGTGCTTTGCTTTTACACGAGTTTTGAAAAATCACAGTCCATATCCCCCCTTTTTTCAAGGGTAAGTTACGTCTATTTTTGCGTGATTTCATTTGCTCCTGTTTTCTGAGGAATCTATCACGTAAAATGAGACCCAGGTGTATACTTTTATATACTTTTGCTTTTTTAAGAAAAAAATAACAAATTTTTAAAGAAAATTATAACTTCTTTTTTTTTGAAGAAAAGAAAAGTTCAGGATTCAGGAGCGGCAACACTAAAATACGAATAAAAATCTTCTATTTATAACCTGATAATTTCTACCCCTCCCTCAATTTTCATGTCAATTTCTTTTTTTTAAAATAACCAATCAATACAAGTTATATTATATTTAACTTTAACACTTTTTTAGATCAGCTGAGAAACTGATTACTGATGCAATTGATCTAATTATTTGAAATTCATGTGATTTAATGGTTTTTAATTAATAAGTTAACTATCAGCTCTTACATAATATTAAAATAAAAATATATTACATAAAATTAAATGAAACAAATATAAAAATTAGAACTAGTTTTATTTATCAAAATTTTTTTAAATATTTAATTATAATACTTTAATTCATTCATTTGTTTTTTAATCTATATTGTAGTCAAATTATTATTTATTCATTCTCTTCATAACTTATTTAAAAAAAACTACAAATAAAAAAATATTAAAGAATATAGAAATGACTTTACAGGTTAAATGCTAATTTAGATTAAACATTTAAATATTATTTGACTGCTTTAATAAAATTTAAAGATTACTTTTAAATCAATTTGATACTATTTATTTATATTATTAACTTATTATAGGTTATAAATTAAAAATGAATAAAACAATAGTTACTTTATAATACATTTAACATTATTTATTAATTTAAAAACTCACTCAGATATTTACTTTAAGAAAACTACCATCTCATGTCTCCTATAAAACTCATTACTACATTCTACTGACTTTTTACACATAATCTTATAAAATTTATTAAATGTTACAATATTATACATTATTATCATATATTATTCACTAACTAATTAATTTCTTCTATTTTATCATTATTATTTTTTAAAACAGATAATTACAAATAAATAGTTAAGCTAAGATGAACTCTAGCACCTGTTGGAGCCACGTGAAGTTTCACATATGTACAATATATATACTAACAATAAGGCATTTGTCGAGGTATTAGATGCCATGATTTATGTCTTCAACTTAGTAGACATAGCAATGAACTAATGTCAAGTCAATCAACCAAGTGTTAAAAATAGAGAATAGAATTTTATTACCTAATTTTAATTTTAACTACAACCATTTAGAAATAGACAACTACAACAATGAAAGAGAAAATGAAAAAGCTCATATAGTAAGCAACAGAAAGTATGCATAGTATAAAGTGAACTTAGTTCATTTCCATTATCTTTTGTTATTTATCGAAGGATAAGGTAACCACACACAAACAATATTTCAAAATTGAATCTTAGAATGCAAGGAAAGATGGACAATTTGTTCGAAAATCCTGTATCACTTGTATAATTTTCACATCACAGAAACTTAAAAGAAATCATAATTGACTTTTGTAATATGGAAAGTTGATAACTGATTTTAAGCTGACAATTAAAAAGAAGACTGCTCTATTGTTTGAATGAGGAGAAAAGGAAAGGATACATTGCCAGCTTATATAGATAAATGATGAAGTAAAATTTTTCTTTTATATAATTCACTAAATGCCAAATAATGAACTGAAAAAAATTAAATCTATTATAAAGTACTAAACAATGTATTCTGGCTAAATAAAGTCACCATAGGACTTGAATGCTATTCTTCCAACCATAGAAGCATAATGATTTTAATTCATTCATCTACATAATGCCTAAAGAAACATCACACATCCCATATAAAATGTCTGAATTGATCCAGAAGAAAAGCAGCTGCAGAAAATGGAAACAACATCATTCCAAGCATGTTGCTGAGGAATTTGAATGATCAAGCAAGAAAAGACTTACTGGAGTATAATGAAAAGAAGGGTGATAGACTGTATCCATGAGAGACATTATTTCTAGATTCATGAACTTTAATATGAATGAAGAAAATTTGAATTATTAAGTGTTAGATTTTTTTATACATTTGTAAAATTCTATTCTCATTTCATTTCTATACTTAGAAATTTCAATGTGCCTACACTAGGAAGAGTCCATATGTTTAAAAGCAACATAGTGTGTGTGGGGGTTATTTTCTTAGATAATATATTTTTATGTTATAATGGTTGATGAAATCTCCCTAACTTAATCTGCCATACCAGGGCACCACTAGGCTATTTGAACTTATAATATTTATACAGTAGGCAGATACACCTGGGAGAGGTTACTCTTTTATCAAACCAAAAGTCCCAGTCACTAGCTCAGGAAGAAGCTGAGCTTAAAATATCACACTATATATTCAAATTTTTTAATTCTGAATTTTAAATATTATTAATAAAATATATAAAATAAGTTACTGCCAAAATTAATTCAACAAAACATTTTATTATAATGCACAAACACATTAAAAGGAATGATTCTGAAAATTAAATTAATTAAATATATTTGATTTGAATTATATGCACAGATGGAAGCATTTAATTGATTTAATACAATTTTAATATTTTAATAAGCATAAACGTGCTACATAAATTACGCAAATAACCAACCCACTCCCTTTTAACCCTGAGCTAAAATCTCACTTTCAAACCAATGCTAACTTACTGATATACCAATGTGACCAATGCAAAATGAGATTATTAGCATAACACAACCATGCTAACAGGAATTTACATCTGTAGCATGATATCATTAGATAAATAATGAAACATGGTGGGAAGGAATGAGCATCTTTCCCATGATAATTAATAAACCTCACCAATAGACAGGAATGATCCATTGCCCAATTGGTGATGTAAGAATGAAGTTATTTGAAATATATATTTGAGAAGCTCAGTAAATGAGGATAGCAATCTTTGCTGGCTTACTGTCCCAATCAGAGTGTAAGAAAATCAATAGCATAGGAAATTCTCTATGACCATTGACAAATGTGATGGTACACTTTTGGCCATATGTTCAGGTTGGTATTATGCCCTGTATGCTAACACGGTACAAGGGAACGAGTATCCAATGCACCTACTCAAATTACATTGACATAAAACATCCTATATCTATCCACCAGCACTGATTTAACTACAAAACAATTAACCCAAAATTAACACATCTAAACTAACTATCTTACAAATCTATGCAGCCATTTTACATCTATTTTAAATTATTAATTTAAAATAAATTACATATTAAAAAAATATAAAAAATAATTTAAGTTTCTGCTTAATCAGATAAGAGATTTTATGGGTTAGATATCCTTTATATTTAAGTACTGTATTTGAAAAATTCTTAGACTATTAAAGTATTTGAAAAAGTTCTTAGCTTATTAAAGTTCATACTTTCTGTGGCTGTAAGTTTATTGAAGTCTGTCTTGGTGATCCATGATGCAAGATAGACTACAAAGTTCTTTTAATTTCATATTCTTCTAGATGAGGACAAGTCTATTGCTGGCCAGTTTCTGGGAACCATCACACTCTGGAGACTGCTGCAGCTTGTGCAAACATGGGAAACATGAATTATTGCTGACCCTACATTTTAATGATCCACAATACACTTATAAATATATTTAAAGGGCAATACAAAATCTAAATTTCAATTTTAAAGTTTTCTTTTTATATTCTTGTGAATTCTTATCAGAAAATTCCAGGATCAATCTTGTCTGGCTTGACTTTTCTCTGTGGACTGTGTATTTATTTCCATCATTATTGGTCATCTTTTTTAGAGTGGGAACTGAAAATTTTATCACTAGTATTTTTTTAATTTTATCTCTTATCTGACTTTATGCCCAAGGGCCTGTTTGCTATTACGTCAATATAGAAAATCATTTCCATTCTAAGATTAAAAATAACTAATTAACAGCATTTTTTAAAAATTCGTTTATATTAAAACAATTTTGTTTTTAGATTTTAAACTTTAAAAAATTATATAATTAGTTTGCCATCTGTGCATTATATATATTAATTTAAATAAAATTATTAAATTCTCTTTATATATATATTTTTCTACTTGAGGGTAATTATATATTTTTTCCACTTTTATTTGAAAGAAATGTAACGACATATACTTATTCCGTTACAATATAAATAAAGTTTAGGTCAGTTCCCTCAGTAGTGACTTGACATTTGGATCACCACCATATAATATGAATAAGATAGGAGTTTTGATACTATTCCACATTAATTGCATGCACTATTACAGGACAGAGTTCATGCTGTTTGTTTATTTGTTTATTTTAACTAACAGTCATTATATTTATTTTATTCTGTGTGAATAACTAATATTCCCATGTGGATGTTCTTTTCTGTCAACCATACCAACCATATTTAGGCAGGAAGTCCCAAAGAAGATGGAACATCACTCATTAGAATTTGATGATGAGACTATTATATATATATATATGTGTTCATGTAACATTGTGAATTAGTTAGTCAGCTTCGCAGTTGATGTAATCATAATTTTTTTAATTTGCTCTGTAAATAGTGACTTCTGAGTTATGTACCTCTACCATGGGTATGGATTGAAATAATGGTTACTTTTAATTGATGATATGGTAGAAATGCATACTTAACTCATAATAACTGCTTTTTTTATTATGTTAAATGAGTTTAAATTTTATTTGTTATTAATAAAAGTTGTTAACTTGATTTAAAATTAAACTGGTTTCTAGTTTATCAGAATCATTCATACACTCATTCATCAACTTATTTGAATATATATATATAATAATGCACACACATTTCTTTTCCATATATAATGAGTAATAGGGTTGGATGAATTTTAAGTCAATGGGAACCTATCTAGAGGTGTGATAGTTGCTATACAAAGTAAACTGACCTCTGAAGAGAGTTGAAGACAACATTCTTCCTGAGTTTGAATACTGGGGCATAATGGAATCCAAAAGAGGAATGAGAAATGGATGAACTAGCCTAAATTGTATCTGAATTTAATGTGTAAACTTAGAGCTAGCCCATTGGAGGTAGATATGATCATTGGTTAGGTGCTTCATTGCATCATTCACAGCATCCTATTCAAAGACCCTAGGTCCAACCATAGTGAGATGCAATCCACCTCTTCTGGACGACTATTACAATATACATATATATTAAATCTAAGCTTAAGCCTAGGTGGATTTATAAATTAAATTCATTAAAAGCAGCCAACAATAGCAATCAACAATCTCAATCTTTATTTCAAAAGATGGAAAGTGTAAATAAAATCTTACAAAGATTAAGAGTTTTTGAGTAAACCAATTTTGAATAGAAAGTTTTATGAATCTGATATAATTATAGAAGTGCAATTATAATAATTGAAGGATATTTTATCTAAATGTAAAAAGATGTAGGCACAAGAAAGTAAGTAAGAAATAAATTTTTAAAAAATTGTAATTATGTCATAAAATATTTTTTATTGGATTATTTTTGGAAATTCTTTATAAACATATATTAGTATGTATATATTCTGAGGAATAATCAATTTTTGACAATGGCTATATAATATGGTCCAAATTTTGGACGAAAACTGAGATAAAAAATGGATTTGAAAAGAAAAAGTGTATTAAAGAATTTATTGTTTTTGTTTATTTTAATTGTTAAATATACTCAAAACTGAATGATTATTTAAGCAGATTTAACTTTTCATTAAAAGTCAATTTTCTTTTGAAAAATTATTTAGAAAAAAACAACAAAAAAACTTTTTTCTTTATCGAACTTAAGGTTACTAGATAATTTTTTTATTTATAAAACTTTAAACAAAATCTTTATGTAAAATGTAAATAACTATATACATAAATACATTTACATACATAAAAATAATATTCTTATGAAATATAATTTTATAAAAGCAATTTACATTATTTATTTTTAGAAAGTGCTTAAGTAATTTAGTTCATGTGTCAAAGCATCAGCCAGGAAGTGAATCTACGAACCCGGGACAACTGCTTGTAAGGCAGCTGTGCTGACCACTCGACCACTAACGAGTGAGTTTTTTAATATAGTTAGTGTCATATCTCATTTGGCCTTCAAATAATGGACTAGACCAGATTTCATCTTATCTAGATTGAAATGAGCATTTATTGCTTTGAGCCTAAGCATATACAGATAGATAATGCATAGTCAAAGTCAAAAATATGACAATAGGCACTGATACTCACTGAATCTGAATGTTTCTATTAAGTATGGGATCTAGCAATAAATAGTCAGGTATAGACAGAGAACTATTGTCACAAAGCTGAAAAATAGAATACATATTCTTCTTACTCATTGTAGGAGAACCAGGAACTGAAAGGCATAATCTCCAATCTCTAGACAATAGTGGTTAAGCTAAATGGTTGACATAGCAAAGAAAATTCACATTCAGGACTGGAAGCTGCTAAAACCAAACCTTGGCATGAGGCAAGCTGTCATAGTACAGCTGGAAATGTCACTAGATCTACCCATGAAACAGGCTGCCAAGATATAGCTGTAAGTGGGAAGGAAGTCTATAAGGACAATTGCAGTCTCTTCTTCCAATATCATCCTAGAACTAACAGCTATACTTGCTAAATAGTAGCAAGTGGGGTATAGCCATTGTAAAAATATTGTAAAGGTGGAAGTGTACATTTGTTTTTATGTTTTATTTAATAAATAAAATGTAAAATATATTTATACATGTTAGTGTTTATATGTTAATTTATCTATAAATATAAGAGTTTGCTACAGTTAACAAAATAAAATAAAAAAAATTCCCATGGCTGGGGAAAAAGGAGTTACACTCATTTGTATTTATGTGTGTCTGTGATTATTAAATCCCATAATTATACTGCTCAAATAAACAAACAGATTTAGACAAAATAAAAAATTTCCCTCACTGCTGGAAAAAGTTTAAAATAAGTTTATTAAAAAATCTTACTCCAGCAGTTCATTAGATTTTGTCATTAATAAAAGAAAAATTAACTGCTAACATTATTAGCTCATCAATAAAAATGTAATGTGAGTGGTTATTGTTAATAAAAGCAGAAACTTCTCCCAGTGGTTTCTTAAATTTTGCCTTTAATCAAAAGATTAACAATTATACAAACAAGTAGCTTGTTCAATAGAGGTTAAAAATCAACTTGAGTGTTTCACAAATAATGTAGAATTTTTTCTTTCCTGGCATAAAGAGAGGAAAAAATAAAATGGCTAAAATTGGCTCAATTGAAGAATTCAATATGGCCAATTCAGAAAATTGGCCAAGCCATAAAGATCAAGTACTTTTCTACTTACCGGTTAATCAAATTAAAAGGCCTGACTTAAAATTAGCCACACTCATTTCTTAAAGCTCAAGCAACCACTGAGATTTTAGCTGATCTTGATTTTGACAAAGTATTGTCTCTACTAACTAACCTTTTTACTCCAAAATCCTTAACAATAATGCAGAGATATCATTTCAATCTTTGTACACAAGGGACAAGGGGAAAAAGCTAGAGATTTTGGTATTAACTTAAAAAAATTAGCTTTAAAATGCCAATTGAAAGACTTTCTTCTTGAAGCTATGAAAGATTGTTTTATTTGTGCATGAGAGACCACAATTTCATGGTCAATCTTCTAATGGACCCTGATATAACATTTGATTCCACTGTCTCTCAAATGATCGGTGGAATCAACAGTTAATCAAGCAAGTCCATTGAAGAAAATAGTCTAAAGCATTCAAACCACTGAGTAGAAACATGGATCAGTCAATCACCCAGTTGATAGTAAAAGTTACTGCTCATATAAATCAGCAATAATAAGTAAAAATGTTTTAGACACACACACACACCAAATCTCATTAATATAGTGTTCATAGTGCAAGCATGTGGTCACACAACTGTTTGTTTTATAAGAAAAAAAACAAGTTGGTAATGACAGAATGAAAGAATCCACTCCAAAAAGCCACAAAGACAATTTAAAATCTAAACAACAAAATGTCTGTATAAACAATGTGAAAGGCATTGAATCTGCTTTTATTTGCAGAATTTTTATTAATGATATGCATGTAATAATGGAACTGGACACTAAGGCTGCAATGTCCATTGTGACAAAAAAGACATGGGCTATTATTAGTAAGAAAGATAAAAATTAGTTGTATGTTAGCATCAAAACAATCATGTATTAACAAGACAATCAAATAACACTCTTGGGTCAGATAAGAGTTAAAATTATGATGCCTAATAAAATTATATATTTACATTTAGTTGCATCATGAGGTGAACATAGTAATTTATTAAGCCATATCTAGTTCAGTCACAGTCACTTAAAATTTGCAATGACTAAAGTGAACCAACTCTCAACTATAAGCATAATTCAAAAGTGACTATCTTGAAGTTTTTGATAAACACTGGGTCTGTTCTTGAAACACACAATCAATTTGCCATTAAATAAAGAAGTAAAACCAATCAATTGTCATTGTAGACCACTAAACATTGACCTTGAGAGTTGAAATGGAAGCTGAGCTTGAGGTGCTATGGGGGTCATTGAGCTCATATCCTACTCAGAATGAGCTACCCCATTGTCTCAATAAAAATAAGAATATATAATCAGTTTGTTAGCATTTTTCTTAACAATATTTTTTCCTTCTTTCCATCCATCATTTGGAAAGGCACAAAAATAGGTATACTTTCTTGTAATTACAAAGACTTGGTTGTCTCTTCTTCAAAAACAAAAAAAAATTACACAAACTTTTTGCTTATTAATCTCTTTTTGTCTGAACTTACTGTCATTCATTCTCCATAGTAGTTAGCTGGGGACAGTGGAGTTGCACTCTTTCATCATAATCTTGAATTTTCTCTCTTGGTGCATGTCTTCTGTTTCTAAATCTAAGGCTTGCTATCAGTTTTGATCTTGTCAGTTTAAAATATATGCTCAATTTCTTTTTTTTATATCATGATATAGTAATGGCTTGGAATGTTTCAGATTGCAGAGTTGGCTTACCACTTGCAGAAATTTTTTGGACAATCACATTAACATTGCTATTTTACTTATCATTAATTATGTGGTTGATAATGTGTACCTTTCAATGTGTTCCACATATATTTGCTATTCTTCTTGGATTATGAAATGCCATTAATTTTAATTTTTATCTTGGTTTTATTTTAAATTTTGAACTGTGCCAGTGTACTTCCTTACATATTTTGAACTATGAACCACACCAATCTGGTATGTACTCAGGGGTATTATTAACATTACTAGCCAGATAAATAACTGTAAACTTTATTGTCAAAAACTTTACACTCAAAGTTGATGTAACAATAAAAATTTATATAAAGTCAAAATTAAATTCTTTTACAAGCTTAAAAATGACATAATTGTTTCTTTTTAAGGTGTGATTACAACTTCTTCACATGCATGTTTATACGTTATCAACATTTGTGGATGTTTCTTTTTCATTTTAAACTTAGACAAGGGTTTGCTCACATATATTATGCACATGAGAGTAGATTTTTGCAGTTTATATATCACTTCCATATTCCGTATAAATCTAAATACATTAGCATATAGCTTTAGAATAATTCCATTGCATATTTTGTATATGTAAATTTTCTAGTGGGTTTACTATTACGAGGAATTTATTCATTTCTTGTCTGACTATAGCTACAATAAATATTTTAACTTTATTTACACATAAATTATATATATATTATAATCAGACAATACAAAGGCAAAACTCTCCACCATACAGTAGTGCCACCTTGTGCTAACAAGAGTAATCAATGGATGCCAGAAGGCTTGTGCATAAAATCCCTATCTAGTGCCTACTCATCCAATATCCCCAGACTAGTTTCTGGCTTGTGGCCATCATCAGTGAGGAGCCTTGGATCCGAGAGCACTGCACCTAGATCTTAGGATCTAATGCAACCCTCCAGCAGCTGCCTTTTATCTCTACTTTACTACAAAACTATGAGAATGAAATTGAAAACACAATAATATTTTCAATCTAAGCTCAATAGCTTATATAGTCATATGGGTTTGAACTCAATTCAGCACCCATACATTTTGGTGTCTTTGGCTCTTAAACAGCCATAGCCACCACTATCCTATTAGGCAGGATTGGTGTTAAACCACTAAACATCACATGATCACCATCTCATCCTAGCACATAATTGTTGTAAACAAAGGCAAAACTCTCCACCATACAGTAGTGCCACCTTGTGCTAACAAGAGTAATCAATGGATGTCAGAAGGCTTGTGCATAAAATCCCTATCTAGTGCCTACTCATCCAATATCCCCAGACTAGTTTCTGGCTTGTGGCCATCATCAGTGAGGAGCCTTGGATCTGAGGTGCCACCTTGTGCTAACAAGAGTAATCAATGGATGTCGGAAGGCTTGTGCATAAAATCCCTATCTAGTGCCTACTCATCCAATATCCCCAGACTAGTTTCTGGCTTGTGGCCATCATCAGTGAGGAGCCTTGGATGCTATCCATTGATTACTCTTGTTAGCACAAGGTGGCACTACTGTATGGTGGAGAGTTTTGCCTTTGTTTACAACAATTATGCGCTAGGATGAGATGGTGATCATGTGATGTTTAGTGGCTTAATCACACAATACACTTAGTTTTTCTTTTTTAATGAATATTTTCATTTAGAATTTTAGTAATTAATACCTAACTCAAAATAATCTAATTTAATAACCCATAAGAAACAAAAAAAAAAAAAATTAATATTTTTTTTCTTATAACTACTTTATGAATAAAATATATATACTTTTCATTTAAATACTGATGAATATTACTGGAATTTATGAATAAAATATATATACTTTTCATTTAAATACTGATGAATATTACTGGAATATCTTTAATCTTTTTATTTCTTTTAAAATCAGTGTCTGTATAAATATTTTTCATACCCACACTCTAATATGTACATATTGTAATGATTAGAATAAGCTAGATTGAACCTGGGGTGATGGCAAATCATCATCACCCATCCCATGTCAATGACAAAATTGAATATAAAAAGTTGATAATGAATATAAGAATCATGAAAGATCAACACAAAACTAACTGTAAATAAGTAACTATATGTTTATCAGCATTACACAAAAGCAATAATCATTCACCATCATGAATGATCAACAATAAAAGTAAATCAACAGTCAATCTTGTGGCTGGATTTGAAATGAATCTACTATAGACCAGGCTATTTATTTCAACCTTGCCAGCTTGGGTCAGATTATTTAAACATTAATTTGAATGCATAAAATAAGTGCTAATTCATAAGAATATAACATTAAAATAATGCTGGGATACTAAAACATGCTGACCATCATCAATGCTCTGGCCACTTAGTACCATTAATGTACTGTCCAACTATAAACTTAATTTCTTAATAAATAATTAAAATGAAATGTAAAGTGTGACTTTAAAGGATATTCCCTTTGCACCAACCAGGATCATCATCAACTAGATATCCATAAATATGAAATATAATCCCCTTTTAAATAATAGACCATGATATATGAATCCAGTTCAGAGAGCAAAAACTCTACAACTGTTACTGTGAACAAGAGATATGATACAACATATCATATTTTAGGATTAAATAAATTTCACTGGAATAATTTAAACAATGAAATATATATTTATTAATAACAATAAAATTAAATTACAGTCTGTAGAATATGGCTATACATATAATTTAAGCCTTCTGATTTTGATTAATACCAAAAAGAAATTGTAGTTTACATACAAGTCTCAATAGGTTTACATAAAAATCTTTTTATATCAGTACACAGATATTCCTATATAATATAAAGTAAACATATTTGAATTGGTATATAATAATTTAAAAAGCTATCACATTTTAATGATACATAAGTAATGACTTTTCACATATATATGTGGATGTCCATGAAAATGTGTGCATATGCTGATGTTTATACCATATTTTAATTTGTCAAAATAATAACCTTATTAAAAATATTTTTCATAATTAATTCCATGCTGAAAATATAAATAAAATTCACATGTATGTGTGTGTATATATATAAATAAAATATAAATTAAATTAATGCTATTAATTAGTCTTTTTTGCTTTATGATAAGTAAAAGTTTTTTAAAAAACAAACTATAATTGTTTAGAACATTTCATTTAAAATTCAGGTCATTATGGTCTCATTTTCAATATTTAAAAACCATTCTCCTCTTTCTCTTTTTTAATGAACAATATCAGGAACAAATACTCTTTTAGACCCAAATGTCATTTATTATTTTATTGTTTTATTTTTCAGTTGACAAAAGTCATTTACTTTTAAAATTTGTTAATAAGAAATTTTAACTGTCATTTTCAAGGAATTAGTTTAAATGCTCTCATTCTCAATATATATATATATACATATATGATGCAATACATTTTATATGTGCCTCTATGCATATAAATAAAACAGTATACATATAAATTACTTCTTCAACCAGCTGATGGACTCTCTTGGTAAGCTGGTCTCTTTTAAAACAGTAGATTGTCTTATTATCATCCTTGGGAAAGGTATAATCTGATAATTGTTGTCACTTTCATTTAAGCTAGAATTTGATTGACTTCAGTCATACCATCAAGTACAAAATATGGGCTATGGAGAACACAAAAAGTAGTTCCTTTACTTCCATGTGAATCAAAACTACTATTTTGGATTAGCAGTGACTGACTTGGACTGTTTTGCCTTTAATTATATCTTTATAGTAACTCTACTACTGTTAAACTTTTAAAAAATCTAAAATTCTCTTAATCTTTTTAACCTCTTTATAATGAAGGTGGAAAACCCCACAGTAATCAAAAACAAATTTTCTTTATCTTGATTGAAAAAGTTAATGACTCTTTTCAATTTACTTTAATCCTTTCAAAAACAACTTTATGTGATCAAAATATGTTATACAAGCTTCATAATTAAAAAATATATAATCTAATCAAAATAGATAGTGGGATTTTATTATTATCATTATGTTTATTGTAAACATAAAAACATACTTGTTTTAATTTTAAAATCAGAATTAATAAAATATTAACTAGACCTTTTTAAATGTTTAATTTATAATAATTTTTTAAATTTAAAACTATTTAATCCTTAACTGTTATCCCAGTGTAATATAGAAAATATCTATAATTTTTTTTTGCTTGAGTTTATTTCTACTTTTCCTTTCAATGTTATATATATATATGTGCACACACTACTATATTGTTGTATGCCTTAAGACACATAATCATCTCAATATATAAATCTGTATTGAATAGGGTGACCAGATGTCCTGATTTTTCAGGATTTGTTCCTATTTTTGATTAAATGTCTCAGTGCCCCTAAAAGTATTTTTGAGACTATTTTATGTCCCAATTTTCAATTATTCATAATTATTATTTGGTTTATATAAATAATTCATTGCAAAAATGATTATTTTTTGTCTCTCTCTGTGTCCATTCCAGTCTTTACAATAGTGTTATAAAAACTTCAGGCAAATTCCAACACCAAAACAAAGATTGGGCTTGATAATGTAGGGTTGCTAATATGTTGTAAGGCTGGTTCTCAAGCTAGATATGCTCTTGCATCCAACCTCACCTTGGAGCATGCAGTTTGATTTTTAGGCTAAAAATTGAACTGCTCTTCCACCTGCTTCAACTCACAGTGTAATTTTGCTAGTTTTTTGTTGATATTAATTTTCTGCAGTGATAAAATTAATAGGAATATTAATAAATCTAAACAATTGACAACATCCAAAGAGGAAATGTATTTACAATGATGAATATACACAGGCATGGAGTTTTGTAGATAAAGAATGTGATGATTATGAAGTAAAATGCAAATTAGATAATGTTTACATTAGTGTTTCACACAGTGGCAAATCTGACATAAAAACTCATATAAACAGTCAGAAATATAAAATACCTTTCTCAGAAGCATCAACATAAAAAAACTACACTGTTTTTTATTGAGACAGCATTGCAGCAAGTGAGTTAACAACAACATATTATATTGTTTAGCACTATCAATTAATTTCATTCAGCGGACTGTGCTAATAATTTATTTAGTAAGATTTTTCCGCTCTCGCAGATTGTGCAAAAATTTTCATGTGGACAAACTAAAACTACCATGTTATATACACAAGTATTGTGATCACATTGCAAATAACAATTTAAAAATTATTTAAACAATACTAATTCTTCAGTATATCCATGGATGCAAGTAATTATAATGCAACAAAAATGTTCTCCTTGATTATACTTACTATTCCAAAGAAAATGGAATTCAGGTAAAGTTACTTAAAATTTATAATTTACCAAATAAAACATCGGATGCTATTTATAATTTATTAGCAAATAGTTTCAAAGAACTTAATATTGATTTGAGCAAATGTAATGTGTATGGAGCCGACAACACTAATGCAAATTTTGGCGTATGAAATAGAAAAGGAAAAATAATGTATTTTTTAAATTGTGTGAAAATATTAACAAAAATTTAATGGTTGTAGATTGTACTGTTCACATTTTGCATAACATTGTGCAATATGATACTGTACAGCTACCATGTGATATTGAAATCATTGCAGTAAAATTTTTTTTTATTTTTCCATATATGCAGTTCAAACAAGAAAAGTCAAAAGAATTTGAAATTTTGTATATAAAGAATATTCAACTCTAATTTCACACGTCTTGCATTGGTGGTCGAGAGGTCAGTGCGACTGCCTTGCATTTGCAGGCAGTTGCCCAGGTTGTGGGTTTGCATCCCAGCCGATGCTATGACACTTAAAAAAAAAACCTCTAATTTCACACTTTAAAACTAGATGGTTAATTTTGTGTAAATCAACTCAATAAACCATTGAATTGTACAATGGACTAAAATCTTATTATTTATCTAAAGAAAAGCCACTGATAATTTTACTATGATTTTATCAAAATCCTATAAATGAGTGTTATCTTTTATTGGTCCATAATTTTCTGTCTATTTTTAATAAATAAATTTTTAAAATTGAGAAAAATAATATAACCATAATAGAAGTAATAAAAATCACATGATCACTATCTCATACTAGCACATAATTGTTATTAAACAATTCAAAACAAAGCAAAACTCTCCATATAGTAGTGCCATCTTGTGCTAACAAGAGCAATCAATGGATGAGTAGGCACTAGATAGGGATTTTATGCATAAGCCTTTGGCATCCATTGATTGCTCTTGTTAGCATAAGATGGCACTACTGTATGGAGAGTTTTGCCTAGTTTTTAATTGTTTAAGTAATAAAAATAATATATGAAACAATTCCGATGATGAAAACATGAATTGAATATAAATTTATTCCATATTCTGTTGAACAAATGTTTTTAAAAATTGATCTGTCAGAGACAGCAAACAACTCCTTCCAAGAAGATACTCAAGAGCTACATAAAACTTCTTTAGCATATTTGAGAAAAACTACTTCAAATTTTAGCTGGATAGATTTAAAAGAAATACCAACATTGAATGATGTACTCTACACTCATATTGGTTTAAATAATATTGATGTACCCATCAGTTTGGCTTGAACATTCATGTTGTGATAATTGGTCAAAATTCATTACATTTGTAAAATTTAGTGAATAAGTATCAGAAATTGAAACAGCATGCCAATATTATTTTGCATTACCTGCTCATAATGCAGATGTGAAAATTTTTTTTCCTTAATAAGTAGTCAACGGATGAAGGAAAGAAATCTTAGAAACTCTAAACATTAACTAAGAAAACAAATAGAATTTGGAAACTCTAAATTGTATAACTTAGCAATTATAATATAAAAATGAGCTTTGTTGAATTTAGTGACTAAATTAAGGGCAATAAAAGCCTATTATAATCTGTAAGCAAGGGCTTGAAATATAATAAAAATTAGTATGTATTTTAATAATTGAAATTGTTTTTTTTTTTTTAAATTTATTATGCATTTTCATTCATAAGTGCATTATTCTGTTATGATATAAAGTCATTGGTCCCATGTGTCATGGGTTGAACTATGTGCATGTAGAGAACACTGTGACCCTCAGGTAAGATCTTGGCATAGAATATTTTACAAGAAATCATGACACCGGCCATACACATGGAAAAAAAACAGTTTGAAATGTATTTAAGAAAAATAGATACATACAATTTCAAAATATTGTAATAAATATGGAACTAGAATAAAAAAATCATTATCTTCCTAAATTGTTCAATAATTTATCTATTGAATTAAAATCTTTGCAGCATTATAAGAAAATTAAAAAAAATTCAAATTCAAAAATATATTAAAGATGGGGAAAGGGTGGAAAGCAATAATTTAGTATATATATATATATTTATAATATGAGGCAATCGATATTTTTATTATGTATTATTAATATATTTTTGAAAAAATAATTTGTTGTTGCTATTACCATTATCATATTTTATATTATATTTAAAATCAAAAAAATATATAAATTTATAAACTGTTAATAAAAAATTTCTTTTAAATAAAAGCCAACTAGAGCTTAGTAGAAGGATGGCATTTGTATAAATATATTTTAACCTGTATAATTAAATGAATAAAGAATATTAAAAAAAAAATTACATTTTATACATCTCACTAAATCGTGTAATATTTTTTTAAATTTATAATGATAGTCTTGGGTACATCCCATTTTGTTTAGAAAAATTCAACATTAAATCTTTTTGATTATGTGGAAAGAGTTGGTTTAACATACAGCCGACTACTATTTATAAATTGATCTAAGAAAAATTATATCATAGATTATCCATTAATATCAGAATTCTCAACGTTGATTCTTTAAATCAGTGCTTAAAGAATAGGTTAAATATGTTTATTCTAATTTTTGAATGATTCATCAACATTTTAAATGCATGGATATTTATTTTAAAATGCTGCTGCATTATATAGCAGTAATTATATGTTTTTTTTAATAAAAGACAAACTTCATTTTCTAAAACATGTCTTGTAAAAAGCAACAACATATGATACTGACAAAAACATAAAATATCTACTTAGTAAAAACTGAAGATGTTGTATACAAATAGAAACATTTAATGGTAGTTTGGACTTTTGAAGATACTCCTAGTTATGTGAATATAAATTCAAATGGTATGTGGTCTTATAATTCTTCAGAAATATTAATATTTCTGGATGGGATTGTTGGAGGCTATGGTAGAAGTATGCATGTTTTATTTAATTTATATTCATTATGAGAATGTAAATTGAATAAATTCACAAGATATTATATATCAAATAGAAATTGATTCCAAAACACTAGAATAATTTGATAAAATGCATTTACTAAAAACTGTTCACTTGAAATTTTTATAAATTCAATTTAACCACTCTACTTTGAACACTTTTTGGCTAAAACCTTTTATTGTACATATATGCATACACAATCTAGTTGAAACAAGATTGTGTGCACATATATGTAAAAAAGAAGGTTTTTACTAAAAAGTGTTCAAAGTAGAGTGGATAAATTGCAAGGAAGTGGTGAATTTAGTAACATTTTTGAATTTTTTAGATATTATTAAGTGCTTTGATGATTTCTGAACAGAGAGTGAATGAAATAAAATTATATCTAATATTGATTCGTTATCCTCATGCAATTCTTATGATATTAAATCTTTTTATAGCTTTTAAAATTTGTAAGCATAATGTTATATTTAGTTTAATTGAATTCTGTTTGTTCATTAAATGAAGATTAAATATGATATGATTTATAATTTATTTTGTCTCCTTGGTTTATATATTCCAATTTTTTACAAAGTTTGTTAAATCATTTTAACATTGTTATTAAAATATTTTTTATTATTCTAATAAATTCAAAAGTAAAAAGAATTTATTTTGATGAAGCTGGCAAAAAGCTGTCAAATCACATTGCTCTTCCACCTGAACAATATAAGTTAGTTATCAAGATAGAAAGCTTCCAGAGAATGTTTCTAATAAATAACATGCTAAACTGAATACTGATGACTCAGTAGAACAAGTGCTTAGTTCTAAAGCACAACACAGCTCTTTAATGAGTTAGAAATTACAAGTCTACTTTGCAAAATGCCAATCCCATATAATAATACTGCATTTTATAAAATGCAGTAGGAGTTTGAAAATGGAAGACCTTTTTAAAATGCAAAAATATTATATACATATATATATATTACTTGACTTTCTCTATTTCATTTAATAGAATTTCATGATCGAATTCACTAAACTTTAGAATCATTTATTACAAACTTCTTCCAATGCCATTATATCAACACCACCAGATTATTTTTTTCTAGTCTTCATTAATGAAAAGTTTTAGGTCTAATTAATTTTAAAATATCTCAAAATGATGAAAGTCATAAGCCAAAAACTACTCTGAGAATATGAATGTACTAACATTACCATCTTTTTATAAATTATTTATATATGTATATAATGAAAATAAATTGTGTATGCCATTTTCTGTAGAAGTACACCTTGGTGAAGTCTATCTGACAATCACATTTTCATTTTATGGCCAACAAAAACCAAATTATTTCAGAATTTTTATTTTCCAGATTAACATAACTAAATAATTATTTTCCAATCAATAAGCTATCTAGAAAAAATTTCAGGATTGCTTAGAAATGGTCATTTACCAGAATTTTTTTCCCCATCCAAATTCAAACTTTAGATCATGGTCAAGCACTAACTATTAGACTACAAGGACATTTTTTATTAAATTGGAATATCAGTTGCCATTTTTAAAACCACCATTATTGTTGTTTAGAATTGTTTATAGAAAATAATTGTTTTTATTATTTGATACAAATATATTTTGTAACTGAATGATGTAACAATATTAGCTATTTTTATATCAATATTATGCATGTTTTATTTATAGGGAATTTAGTTGGACTTATGTGTCTGCGGTATTTGATGATACTGATTATGGCACTAAAGGATTTGGTGAATTAGAAGAGCTTGCTGCCAAATATAACATTTGCATTGCCGTCCGAGAAAAAATTACCCTTGATACAATAAGTATGGGACCACATGATTATGATTATACTATTCATGAATTGAGAAGGAAGTCTAGAGCCAGAGGTAAATGCTGTTCTACTTCAAATTAGATAATTTTGCATTAGATCTAGAAATATTTAAATAATAATGAATGTTATTAAAAAGAAAGGATTTTATCTATTTAACATGTCCTTTATAACTTTTATAATAGCTCAATGGTGCTGTGGTGAGTACAGAGAAAACTCTCAAATCCAAACCCAAGATAGAGATTTTATAAAGATAAGAGTAGCCATTTTATCTTTAATTTAAATTCTGATTTATATAGCCCAATCTGAAGCATTTTGGTTTGAGAGAACTTTCTTACATACATTAAACATTCCCAAAATCTTTTGATTTACTATGTGTTAATATTATGAATTAATAGAAATTTTGTAATGTTCAAATTTATTTATTAAGCATATAGATTGTATGAAATTAAAAAGAAAGGATTTCACCTTTTTAATATGTGTGCCTTACTGATTTTTATAATAGCTCAACAATGCTGTGTTAAATATAGAGGAAACTAAATTCTGATTTATATAGGCCAATCTGAAGTGCCCTGGTTTGAGAGAGTGAAGATGTTATTTGTTCACTTTTAATATTACTTTATTACATATATTAGCATTCATAAAATCTTTCAATTTATTATGTGTTAATATTACAAATTAATAGAAATTATGCAACTTTCAAATTTATTTATTAAGCCATAGATCATATGAAATTAAAGAAAAAGAAGTTTATCTTTTTAACATATGCACCTTTCTATTTAAGTTCATAAGATCTGTGCTTAATAAATATGAACGTTAAATAATGAATATTGTCAAATATATAGCTTAAAAGATGTTAATTTTCAATCAAAGACTGACAGTGATTATTAATAAATTGAAGCACAATATATATGAAGAATATGTGCAAGTAACTAATTTAATAAATAAATAAATATTTGCTTAACTAATATATGAAAAGGTAGTATTAAAAGTTTAATTAAACATTATAAATTTTTGAATACTCTGATGCCTGCCCTGAGTGATTGTGTTGTAGATTGGTGAATTAAAAAGCTAAAGATTTTTTTTTTTTGGATTGATTCCCAGCTAAACAAATTTTAAAAATATTCCACTTTGATCAATTAAAGAGAATTAGTGTCTTCAGTTTATCACTTGAATGCACAAACGTTATACAATCTTCTAAGTTGCTGATAATAAATATGTTTATTTTTTTAATACTTTGGTAAATCAATATATATATATATATTGTAACGGTATGAATTGGACAACTAGCTAATCAATGTCATATACTCAAATTAAGATATATATTTATTGTATGAATATAATTAAATGGATTGAGAAAAAGGAATCCCATGACCAGTCAAATGGATGTAAGAGAATTGGTAGATTTAATAATCTCGGATAAAACATATTATATCAAGTCAGACTTAATATTTTATAAAATGCACATTTCATTTAATATCATTATTAGGCTTCTTTTATTTTAACTTATTACTATATTTATTTTGACTGTGACTAATGAATAAATATATAAGTCGACATTTTACAGTTCCATTAAGTAATTATTTCAATAATACATCAATATTATGTTTTGGTATTTTCAATTGCATTATTGAT
The DNA here is from genome assembly GCA_028023455.1 of Epiperipatus broadwayi. Taxonomy (NCBI): domain Eukaryota; kingdom Metazoa; phylum Onychophora; class Udeonychophora; order Euonychophora; family Peripatidae; genus Epiperipatus; species Epiperipatus broadwayi. Next base: position 207,634 of record JAQFVV010006876.1, read on the forward strand.
TTCATTTATAAAATATTGGCATTGTATCCAAAGTACATGCATTACTGCTTGCTTTAAATTGCAATGAACACTTTACAGATCTTTGTTGAAATAGAAACAAATCTTTCGAACATGATATAATTCATATTTCAGTTATTTAAACCTCCATCAATATTTTGTGGTCTTTAAAGGCAGATGTCAACTTTGTTTTTTAATAATCTATGTTATATAATTACTTAATTAACAATTTCATGAATACATAATTTGCACTTTTGTTTACAGTAAAATATTGGCTAATTTTATATATTTCCTTTTGTAAATGATAAAAGAAACATATATATGTATATAAACGAAAAGAAAAACTTTTCTTCTTTTTTGATGTAAAGTTTTCTATGGTTGCCAACCAATACATTTGGGGTCAACATTTTTATAAACTTTGTTGAGTGGTTATTGTTATAATAAATAATTCTTTTTTTAAAAAATAATCTCAATCATACAGTACATACATATAAATTCATACCTGCAAAAATTCAACATACCAATTATTTATTAAGACGTATGGATAAGCAGTGTTATTTAATAAAATATTGTTTTTAAAATTCAAGATGTTTTGATTTCTTTTATTGGTACTTAAAAAAAACAACTAAACCTTAATGTACTTCCTGTTTTCTTTATTTATTGCTATTAATCTTTTTTCTTTTTTTAAAAAAAAAATGAATCTCAGTCAAGCGTTGGTGGTCTAGCGGTTAACATAGCTGCCTTCCAAGCAGCTGGCCCGGGTTCGCTTCCGGTCAACGCTTTGACATATAAGAAAAAATAAATAAAAATGAATCGCAAAGTTATTCTCAAAGACATAAAAAAATGAAGCAAGTCAAAATAATTATTTCAATTCCAACATGACTTTTGCTGTTTATCTATTAGAATTCAAGGTTTACGAATTACATCTATGTCACGAACGGTCTTAAAAGTAAACGTGCAGTTTTTTTCTTTTTTTAAAATTATGAGTAACTTTCCACTTTTGATGAATTTAATATCTCACTAATTTTCTAAGAATACAGAGGGGAGCAAATCATAAATTGCTGTTTCTTTTAAAAAATGTTCATACTAAATTAGGAAATAAAGAAAACATTGCATAGAGTTTTATTAAAAGAATGCATCATATATTGAATTTAAGTAAGATGTCATTTAGAAATTCCAACTATTAATAATTCTCATATCCAATAATGAGTTAAAATTTAGATAAAATAAATTTTTAAATACCTATATATATATAAGATTAGATATGGTTTGAATACCCCTAGATGGTACAATATATATATGTATATGTAATATTGGAAGAAGTATTATGCTGTATAATTTAGCTTGTCACTATGCCTATAATCATAATAATCTTTGTTAGGTAAAATTTGAGAATTTTTCTTTATATTTCAACCAGGTTAAGGATTTTACTTTTAGAAATTTGGATAGTCATTTAATTATTTATTAGAAAATAAATCAAGAGCAGTCTTCCACTCTAATGAGATCGACTGTAAGCTTGAGTAAAAATACTTGATTGTATTTAAATCTCTGTCCCAATTTGATTTCTGACTTTTGCTTTTAACAATGAGGTTTTGGATCCAAAATTGAAAGTAATGCACTCAAGCATTCTGGAAACACTTTTAATTCCATTTTACTATTTAAACTAAAAACCCGAAATTCAAATCTGTCTAATGTTTTGAAGTATGCAGAGGTGCTTCTATTTTTGTTTGCTTAAAGTTGATGGACATTCATTAACACTAAATGGGCTGGAAGATTTTATAGACTCCTAAAATAATTATCATATTAATTGACATCAGTTAATTATATTAGTATAAATATTCTCTTCACTATTTCTCCATGAGAAGCTGTTGGATAAGCCTTTGCCCTATAATGGATTATTCCGATAACTATTCAACAGTAAATTTATTGAAATTAATTTTTTTTTACATATACAAGCATCTTTTGCATCTTAGTACATATTAATAAGTTTTTATATGCACTCAAGAATTTATTAATTACTCACCCTTCATAGAGACTTTACCAACTTATAAATACATATATATCTTAAATTTCACATGTATAAATATGTATTATATGAGTATGTTCTTATATGATATAGGTTTTTTTTTACATTGTATTAATTTTAAAAATCTTGCAAATAAATAATAGCTATGGTGCTAAAAATACAAAATAATCCTTAAATGCACGTACTATAAGAATTCTTTATAAGTCACAGTTTCTAGAATCTAATAAAATTGAAAATAACATCTCTTATTTGCAAGTTTATTTAAATGATTTAGAGATCTGATTTATAAAGGATTCTTAGAATATACACATTTAAAAATTATACTTTATAAATTTACAATATATTATCAGAGCTATATACTTAATAGCAGTATTTATTTATAACAGTAATTTGAGGTAAGAACATTTAAAAAACTATATTAAAATCATTACTGTAATTAAATTTAATGAATAATAGTGTAATTATATTAATGCATATTTATGAATAACTATATATATATATATAAAAGGTCAATTAATTAAAAAGACTATTGTAATAACAAGATTAAGACCCAATACTGGTTTATTGAGCACATAAAATACTCTCAATCCAAGCAGAAGATAAACTTTTAAAAAGATAAGAATGATCTATCTTATCTTTTTTACCTAAATTCATTTATATAGGCAATTTAAAGCACTTAGGGAATAATATGTGAAAATCTTAAATTGATCACATTATTTCTTAAAAACTATATTTCAAATTGCTTTTTATTATTTTAATTGATATTTATGAAATTTTTAAAGTTACAGTCTGCCAAAAACAAATCAAATAACAAAATATATAAATATAAACTTTTCCCAGTGGTTAATATTATATAATAACTAGATATAGTTTTAAAAAGTAATGTAATAAATGTAAGATCTTCATCCTTCTTTCCAAAGTGCTTCAGATTTGCCTAATTAAATGAATTTAGTAAAAAAAAGATGGACCATTCTTATCTTTTCAAAAGTTTTATCTTATACTTTGGATTAAGAGTATTTCACATGCTCAATAAACCAGTGTTGTGGTAATAATCTACTATATATATATATATGTGTATGTGTGTGTGTACATAGAATGACTTAAAAAAAAAGTTAGAAAGAGAAAAACAAAATATATATTTACTTTTATAAAATAAAAAGGTGGGGGTAAAACCTATTTTTAATAGGAATTTATTATCTGCTCTCTTTTAACTAAAAAGAAAATTCTAATGGATTATAAAATTAAAAAAAGAATAAATTGTAAATGTAGCTGTAAAAGTAATTATAAAGTTACTTTTGAAAGAATTTCATGTATGAACAATAAATGGAAAATAAATAATTAGCAATCTAAAGATCTCTAATTTGTGTAAATTATTTGATCAGAAGGAATTTACCAAAATTGGATATTTCCAACTGATTTGATAATAAATTGTTCAAAATTGTAATTTTTTTTTTTTAAGAGAAGATTAACTAATTTAAAAAAATTGGGAAAATTGATTAATATTGCAATTAGGCAGACAATAGATGACAAAGGTAGGTATATAAGTTACACATTTCCTATTGTTTTATGATCATTCTCATTTTTATTCTCATTCTCATTCTTATGACAAGTTTTACTGAGAAAAGTTTATAAAATTGGCTGAAGTTTTGCTGTTAGTTAAGTCAGTAGTGCACCATCAATTATTCATTCTACTGACAGTTTACTTTATGAAGTTCACAGTCACATTCAATGTATAGTAATATTTTCAAACATGTAAAGATTACCATACACTGCTAAACCACCAAGGGGGGTGTTCATTTGGGTTTCATTGCACAGTTTCTTCAACATCTGATGCCTAACATGTAGTAAAAACCTTTGTCTGCCATTGCTGCAATCCATGCCTGTTAATATAAATGTATTTGGCAACAACACCCAAATATGTGACAACCTGAACTATAGAAGCAAGCAAACACCCCCCCACCCCCAAAAAAAGAGATAGAACTGCTGCTAATGAACTCCATTACCTTTGAGGAGGAGAAGAGTGATCACTTCAGAAATGAAGGTACAACAACAAAAAAAAAACATCTTAAAATAAATCTAAATCTAAAATATAATATCTAGATGAATTGATATTATTTTGAAACTTTATATTTAAGTGCAATTGGGTTGTTTGCTCTTATTCTAGATAAACTAATCCTTAATGAAGAAGGTCATAATTTATTTATTCCATTTTGTATTTGATTATTATGTTTATATTTATTTTTGTTGTGTGTGTGTGTGAATAAACATGTTATTTTAATTTGTCAATTTGGTTTAATTTTCTCTCTCCATACCTCATATAACATTTTAATTCTCATATAACATTTTAATTAATATATAATAGAATTAAATAAATTTAAAGTTAAATTATATAGATGCATTATAAATAGACTTGCTCTGATAGTCTGATTGAAACCAGTTTCTTACTCTTTGTGCAAACATGATAGAATCAAGCACTGGGAGTATTTTAAACCTTCTTTTAAAAATATTCTAGTCAGCCTTGGCTAGATGGCACCTGGAAATCATCCTATTCAAATAAAAATATTCCCAGAGGAACTGTTTTGCTTCCTTCAGTTACGAGGGGTTCAACAATATGGAAATGTGACTGTAGATCATATATTTGTACTTCCTCACTCAGATCATTAGTATGGATAACAGGAAAAAATATTACCCATATTTAACTCTATTTGAAATAACAAAATCTGCTAATGGCAAAAAATATTTATTAATTTAGAAATGTCAATTTAATGTGAATGATATTAAACTATTTATTTTATATAGCGCGATGTTTATAAACTGGAATATTAATAATCAGCATTAAGCTATTGCACATGCGCTTTGTAGATTTTTAACAATAAATGAATACTCCCACTTCAAACACAAGATAAGTCTTTGGAAAAGATAGAATGAATCATCTATCTTTTTGAACCCAAACACTTATGTATGATCAAATCTTAATTATTTGAAAGTGAGAGCATGAAGATATTAAACAATCACTTTAAATTATTTTTTAAATAGTTTATTTACATACATTCAATTTCAAATAAGAATGACATATCCTAAAGTCTAGTAAATTTCACTAGTGTCATTCATTCAAGCATGTAAAAAATAATTTAAAGTGATTGTTTAATATCTTCACGCTCTCACTTTCAAATACTTAAGATTTGACCATACATAAGTGTTTGGGTTCAAAAAGATAGATGATTCATTCTATCTTTTCCAAAGACTTATCTTGTGTTTAAAGTGGAAGTATTCATTTATTGTTAAAAATTTACAAAGCGCATGTGCAATAGCTTAATGTTGTAAATGATATTGTAAGTTATTGTAAATAGCTTCACTTTTGTTATAAATATCAGGTTTTTGTTATAACATATGTATTGCTATAGAATATATGAGGTGTATATCAGGGAGTGATGCAAAGGATTATCCCAAGCAACATTGTCAATGATCAGGAGCAAAAATTAGCATTAGAGTAAACAATAAAATGATAAATATGATATAGTATAACCAGCAATAACCCATCAAGTGTTATCCATCTTTCTTTGTGATATGGAATTAAAAGAGATAAACTATAAACTGAGGCTAATTATCATCTAACCATTGCTAAACTTAGGGCATAATATAAAAGTAATCAATATTTTAATTGCATGCATGAGAAAATATATAATTTAACATAGTCATTAACATGGTAAAAACATTTGAAATGAATTACTACTGTTATATATATTTGCATAAAATTAAAATTTTATCAAACTATCAGATTATGATTTATCAGTGAAATTCTTATTTGCTTTATCTTCTAAACATCTTTGGAAATAAATGAAATATCCAAATAAATAAAATAGTAAGTATTGAAATGTATTTATTTGGAAACTTGACAATAATGATAAAATATTTTAGCTACAATCCAAGTTATATCAAACCATTAATATTGTAACAGTCACTCAATTCATCTTTGATCACAGAATTATATGGAAAGGAGTTGCAGTAGCAGCGTTAACATATGGTAATGTTGCATTATATGTTAGTAATGGGGTATTGAATTACTTAGAAAAAGTTCAAAGGGAAGTAGGAAGACATGCATTGGATGCAGATGTATGGACTGCAAGGGAGGCAATTCAAGGAGAAATGGGATGGTCAAGTTTTTATATGAGAGATGCAAAAAGTAAAATGAAAATATGTGGTAGATTGCAGTTTATGGATAGTAAAAGAATAGCCAAAATAGTATTTAATTGGGTTATGAGTAAAGTGCAGGCAACAAGATGGGTGAGAAAGGTAATACGGTATGCAAAAGATTTGGATAAAGAATTTATATCAGTATATTTGTACAAAAGATGGGATGATTGTGTTAAGAGGATTGTTGAGTGTTACGGTGGTAAGGAATGGGATAAAAGAATAGATTTATTAATAAAAAATAGGTAGTTAGAGAGATGGAGAACTAGTATGGAGAGTAAAAAGAGTTTAAATATATATAGAAATAAACAGAATATTAGGTATGAGTTAATGTATGATAATAGTAAGGAAAGCAGTTTATTGTTTAAGACTTGAAAGGATCTTTATGAACAAGATAATATACATGTAAATGGGAAAAAATGGGCGATTTAGTCTGTAAATGATGTAAGGAAGGAATAGAAAATATTAGGCATTTGTTAATTGAATGTAAATGCTTGAAAACAGAAAGGGTACTTATAATGAAGTTATGGAAGAATAAATATGAAAAAAGTGATTATACGGAAAGTGAATTATTGGTTTTTATGCTGGGTTTGGGAAAAGATAAAGGGGATTTAGATGTACAGGTTATAGAGTTGACAAAGATTATGTTGTGGAAATGGGATGGAGCAGAATATGGGAAAATTTAGAGTGGAGAATGGAAAATAAAGTGGCTAACAAGTTTATTGGCATAATTGCTGAGATATTCTTGACTTTATTTAAGGAGAAGCCACAATACATAACATCACATCACATGGAAAATTTATTTACCATGATCAAAGGTGGATGAGGATGATGGTTTGCGCTGACTAATTCAGGAAGAAGCAAGAAATTTTAAAAATTGTTCAGACAATTGAGAAATGAAAGTATGAAGACAAATGTCAGCCAAATTAAGTTTAAACAATTTGAAAATTTTATTAAAATCAGGACAATAGAATAAAGAAATCTAGCCACGAATAAAAAATTTGACTTAGATTTGACTATGCATATTTATCAGAGCATGCACATGAGTATAGCAAACAAAAAAACATTAAATGCCTTGGCAGTAAAATTTCTCTCACCTATAAATTTAAAAACAAAAATGGATTGGATAATATCTTCTTGCTGGCGATTTATAAAATTACAAAGAACAGCAACTCTAGTTTCCTGATTCAGATATATGGAAACATATATGGTCTTGTAGGAAATCAACAAAACCAGCATGGACAATTGATTAGTAGCTTATTAACTAATGACATTATAACACCACAGGACTGACAAGTCAAAAAAAATATGATTATGATCTTATGTAATCTAGAAAGAAATCTCTAATTTCAGAAAATCAGAATAATAAAGATGATAAACCACCAGCCAAGAGATTTGAGGTTTGCAAGAAATGCAAACTAAACATATTTAAAATTAATTATCTTACAATGAAAACTAAGAACAGGTGAGCAAATAAAAATTATGAAAACTGCCAAAGCATTTAGCAATAGTTAGTGAAATAAATGGAAGAAATATTAGGAATATAAAATATAATCTCACAATACACTCTCTAATAACTAAAATAGAAAAGAAATTTGGACTCTTAAAACTAAGATTCGAATGCCTACGATAAATACAACAAAAAGCAAACAGAATACATACTCTAAATATTTTAAATTTAATAAACAATATAATAAAATAAGTTATTTTTAAGATTAAGCTGAAACTAAAAATTCTACCCTGGAAAGAATAAAGGAAACATGTTACCCTGAAGTATAAATTTACAATTAGCTGATGTCTTCCAGCATGGCATATATAGTTCATTCCATGGGGAACTCCGGTGAAGACTTTAGGCTTTCATGTTTACGAGAAGGTAGGAGCAATGTTGGGGAACAGTTACAATTTGAGTTCTTATGACATGATTTTGCAGGACAATTTGGCTCTGGGTCCATCTTTAAGTTGGCCTAGCCCGTCATGGTGAAAATACTATTGAAGCAGTTTTTCCTTGCATATAGTTTGGGCATTGAAGAAATTATGACAGCACAGCAATAAAATTGGTGTACTACAAGTTGCAGAAACACTAACAAGAAACATCAACAACAATAGCTGGACAATAATCAGCCCACAATCCCAGGTCTATTTATAAGAGCTCTTATCTTTCCAAAAACATTTTATTTTTATTTTTAATTAGTGGCTTTTTTTCAACAGGGCAACTTTATATTAATCTTAATCCTAATTAAAGATTCTCCCCAGAGTGAATTTTATTTATAATTAATTCAAAAATATTTAAAAACAAGTCTCAGCTTAGTAAAAAAATAATAATTAGAAATTATTTATAATCAGAATAAGAATGCAATTAGAAGTCTGTTTGCCATTAATTACTTTAAAAAAAACCAATGGTAAAAGAAAACTATCTTAAAATTAAAATCTATAAAAAAAATAGAAATGACCAAATTTTAAAGAATTAAGTATGTGTGCCATTACACATACTTTTCATAAACAAACTTTCAAATGCTTTCTTGCTAAAAATTTAATAAAACCAAAAGTTAGTTTTATTTTTGGTGAAGTGACTTTTGAGATGGATACTATCCAACTCAGGATATACATATTCATAATATAATATTTATAAGGATTTTAATAATAATAATAATAATAATAATAATAATAATAGTAGTAATAATAATAATAATAATAATAATAATAATAATAATAATAATAATATTATTATTATTATTATTATTAAATTTACAAAAGTAAAATTTGAAGGTTAAAATTGTTGATGATAACAAAATTATGTTATAACTTTTTATTAAGAAAATAAATTAAAAAAATTATCCCCATAGATTCATAACAAGCACAGGTAGAAAAGATGACTGATTTAAAAAGCTGTCAAGTATTTTATCGATTCATATAAGTGTTTATTATAGCTTCTCTTTCCAGTGCCTCAACACACTTGTAATTTTGTCATAATAAAGAAATGATAACTATAATGCTGATAAAAATTTACCTGATTTACAAAAGAAATAATTTATTAAATTATTTAAAAAGTATGGATAGAACTCTATATTCAATAATAACATTTCTATGCAAACTGATTATAATGATAATTGTAGCAATTTTTCAAATAAAAAATGAATCAAACTTTCATATTATTCCAAAATTTCTAATGTATTAATAAAAAACAAAAATTATATCGAGAAACATATAAATACTGGATGGTCAAATAATAAAGTAAAAAACTTAATAAGGTAATTATAAAATAAGAGATAATATAAAGTATAAAAAATAATTATTTACAAAATTAATTGTGACCATTACAATATGATTTATTATGGTCATATAGGAAAACAGTTAAATGTAAGAGCCAAGGAACATTGGAACGAACATGCTAGCTATTTTTTTACACATTTTTCTTATATTTTTCTACAGTTATTAACATTATTTTTAATTTTTCATTACATTTAACCAATTTGAATCTAAAATTATTCAATTTTTAGAAGCTGAATTAAAAAAAATTCTGTGTATTTTAGATTAATATTTTAACAATAGAAACCGGCTGGAAATGAAAGGACGAATCATATTGTTCTCAGATTTAAGTATTGGGCCAATAAAAAGTTAGACAAAGATTACAAATTAAAAAAAATCAGTTAAAGGGTTAACCAGTTAACTGATTATTACGAAAAGACCCTGTAGCAAAAAAAAATTTTGGACATAGAATGCGCCATCTCTTGGTCAATTTTGGTCGCAATTTCTTCATTTTAGGCTTATTTGATAGGTGATTCAAATTTTAATATTGTAGTTCTAAAAATGTCCGCTTATAGCATTATATTTTAAAAAAAAAAATCAATTTTATTTACATGTCTATTGGTGCATAGGTGTATCTTTGTCACTGATTGGATATCTACCAAAGCTGAAAATGTCTTCTAGGCGTGTTTCTAAATGACAGATTCAAAAACGAAAATGATTTCTTCCACATTCGTAATTGATTATGATGTAAATAATTATATTTATTGTACATTTTTATGTTCACAAATAAGATAATATATTGCTCTATCAAAATATATAAAGTTTGATTCGGAAAATTTTAAATATTACAACAAAAACACATTTGGAGAAAAACAAAAACCAATTATCACTCGAGACCATAGGCATGTTTCTAAATGACAGATTCAGAAATGAAAACGAATTCGTACATGTTCATGTTCGCAATTGATTATGATGTAAATAATTACATTTATTGTAAATTTTTATGTTCACAAATAAGATAATATAGTGCTCTATCAAAATATAAAATTTGATTCTAAAAATGTTATATTACAAGAAAAATAAGCACGGACAAAATCATCTTTCTTCAAGTCTTTCTTCACGCTAACGATTGCACAGTGACTAACACTCAGTGAACGGCTCAAAATAATAATGACAGAAATAAAAATTAAAGATTTTACGCATTCGTTAAATTAATTGATTTTGTAGTAAATAATTACATCTATTGTCATTTTTTACATTCATAAATAAGATTTGATGTTACTTTATGGAAATATAAAGTTTGATTTGGAAAATTTTAAATTTTACAAGAAAAATAAGCAAGCTGGAAATAAAAAGAGAATTACTTGACAGCTGTTGATCTGAATAACGACACAATCATTGGTTGGTTAATAAATGAAATGATAAATCTGTTTTATACATTCACTACTTAAATTATGGACATAAAATACATGTTGCAAAAATATTAAAACCTTAAATTACATTTAAGATTCAAAAAGAAGACAAATATATGAAACATTATATAATTGTATCAATATTTATAAAACTTCAATAAATTTAGTTAATAATCAGTCAATTAAAAAGGACTAGAAAATTATATAAGGTAATATATATAGTGTAGGATGTGTTTTTATTTGTTTTGTACATTATTATGTAGTCATTTTTTTCAATTTTTATTGAATTTCTGTATCTATAATTTTATTTATGTTTTATTTTGTTATTGTTATTTTATGTCCATTATAAAACACTAGATAGAATTATAAAATAATTGTTATATTAAAATAAATGTTTAACATTTAAAAGCACACAAAACCCATGTTCTGAAAAAGACTTTTTATATATAATTATTAATATATGTATATATATAACATATACAAATAAAGTATTTTTTTAGGTTAAAGCATGTATTATTTTATAGAATCATCAGGGATTAATTACATAATATAACTGTGAAATGTCCCATAGTTATATTATTTCAGCCACACTACTTCTTCAAATAAAGAAAGCTCAAATTTTAACCCTCCATTGAAAAAGATAGCTATGGAGCATTTCAAAATTTTATATAGATTTCAGCTAGCAGAATGTGTGTGTATATATATATGATCACTAGATGGAGCTTACCAATAGCTCTAATCAAGCTTTATTTTATAAGTGTCAAAAGAGAAAGAATTCAAAATCTCTATCATAGAGTCGCTATCTCCAGACCAATTGGTTTTGAGTTTATGGCTCACCTCAGTGGAGCGCTGGGACTCTAGAAACTAGATCTAAAATACTAACTCAAAAATCAGTGCTTATAAAACACATTACTATCAATTTGAAAGCCTAAACTTTTCAGACATGTAAATATCTTCAAATCCAGCCTTACAAACCAGATAGCTATATGAGTCTGAATTCAGCTCAGTTTCACCATATAGTAATAGCCTCTGTGATATAGCATTACAAAAAGCCTTCACTGAGGTGAACCATAAGCTCGAAAATGATTGGTCTGGAGATAGGGACCTCCTGATATAAATTTTGAATTCTTTCTCTTTTGGCACTTATAAAATAAAGCTTGATTAGAGCTATTGGTAGGCTCCATCTACTGATCATTAAATGCAAGCTTAAAGCAAGTTATGATATTTATGACTTGTTTTATTAATTATTACACCTTTGAAGGCTTTTGTGATGCTGTATTGCAGAGACTATTACTATATGGTGAAACTGAGCTGAATTCAGACCCATGTAGCTATCTGGTTTGTAAGGCTGGATTTGAAGACATTTACATGTCTGAAAAGTTCAGGCTTTCAAATTGATAGTAACGTGTATATGTGCTGACTTTTGAGTTAGTATTTTAGATCTACTTTCTAGAGTCCCAGCGGTCCACTGAGGTGAGCCATAAGCTCGAAACCGATTGGTTTGGAGATAGGGACTTTTCAATAGAGATTTTGAATTCTTTCTCTTTCAGCACTTATAAAATAAAGCTTGATTGAAGCTATTGGTAAGCTCAATCTAGTGATTATTAAATGCAAGCTTAAAAGCAAGTTACGAAATTTATGCTTGTTTTATTAATTATATATATATACAGCTGTTATATATGATATTTTTGTTATTTATTATAATATCTAAAATCGTAAAAAATAAAAGATTAATCATATTTAATTTTCCATTAGCAGCATTTATCGTAGTAAATTGAACTTAATACTGGAATATCTGATCAATGTTAATATATGGATACTTACGCAATCGTTTAACTACATCTGTAGGAATCTTAGATATGATTTTATACAATAAATGCTATGAATAAATATATATATATGAATACACAGATTATTCCAAATACTGCTAACATAATTTGATGGACTGAAAAAAGTTTAAATTTAATATTATTGCATGTTTACTAATGAAAACTTCACTAAGCGCTCAAAAAAATAATAATTCAAGAATATATTTTTTAAACTTAATGAAGTGATTTCCTAAAAAGTTATTTTAATATTTTTAAAATATTTCTATTATAAAGTCATTTTATTCTTAGAATAAATAATATGTACGATTTTGATTATGATTACTAAATGGTGCTTAATAATAAATGTTCTGATTTCAATTCGTTTAACATATAATATTACCATTAAATTTTAATGGCAAGTTTTTTTTTTTTTTGAAGTTAAGAAATTTATAATTTAATTATTTATAATAAATATTTAATTTTTTAATGAGATTATTAAAGAATTGGTAATGAGGAAATAACAATAATTATATTATTATTTTATGCAAGCATTAAAGTATTAGTTTATTATTATAATCACATGGAAATTCATTTTTTATAATACTGAAAGAATTATCAAATGAATTACCATTTTACAAAGGCAAAATATATTGTAATAAATCTCATTATACTTGATATTACTACTGAGCAGAATTTTTAAAAATATTTTGTATAATAAGAATACTGCCAGAAAATAGATTTTTAAATAAAAAATGATTTTGACAAAAAACAAGAAACAGTTCAACTTTCAAAGCAATATGATTATTCATATGTATGCATTCTATGTGATAATAAAGTAGTATTTTTCATGGATTGAAGATTAGAATGCAGTTTGTGGGGTTTTGTATATTTGTGATTGTAAATGTAAATAAATACGATTAATTGCTCAGGAATTATGGGCAATTCAGGTATTTAAGCCAAAGATTGGGTGCAACTATTTTATTCAATTGATTGTCTGACATTTCATTTTCCACCATGCAGTTAATAATCAACTCTTGAATCTTTATACTTAAGTTTTCTAATTTACTATTAAGTTTAAACATTTGTAGTAATGTGATGCTTGTTATTATATAAGAGATATCTTGGTCAATCTCATTATTGTCTGAATAGTATGGATAGTTCAGTAGCAACTGATGTCATTAAAGGCATGCAGATTCCCTGCCATATAATTTAGCTATTAATTATTTCATCCAATCAAAACTTTAGAAGAGTCACATTAAAGATTGTGGGAAGAGAGAGATGATTGAGGTGATATATTTAATTTTTGATAAACATGTTTCTATAAAAATATAAGAATAAAAGTTTGCTGTTCATTATATATATGGTAATTTATAGAATTTCAGTAGGATTTTGATTGTTTTCTAGTAGCCATTTATGTTAAGGTCATCATCCAAAATATATAGGATGTTGTTGCTCATTATTGTTTTGCTGTGTTATCATGGTTATCTCTTTTAATACTGATGCAACAGTTTGTCTTGCTCAGTGAGAACTTTTCTGATTCTACTAAATTTTATTTATTAGTCTCTTATTGTATTTGTCAATTTTAATGACTTAGTACAATTTTCAAATTAATTTTTAAAATTTTTTTGTCTTTTTAATTATCAGTTACTTTCATTAATATTTTCTGATAAATCATTATTTACAAAAACCATTAGAATAAATGATTTACTACCTCAAATAATTTTATTGAAAGTTGTCAAGTCTAATAATGGGTACTTTGGTATTAGTCATGCTATGACATATTACTCTAATGTTGTGTTACTCTAAGTTTGCGATGTTTAAGATAACACCTTCAAGTAATGTGCAGACAAAATTAATCAATAAAATTCACAGACATCATGAAGGCATTATTTTAAACATATTGCAAACTTAAAATAATACATCATAGCATGTGTAATATGAAAAAAGAATTACATATATTAATTATGGAAAAAAGGTAAAAACATTATTAAAAAGTTAAATAAACAGGTATTTATAAGTTGTACATTTATTGGATGACACAACACTGCACGTCACTGTAAACATCCTCCCACTCCCGTATACTGCAGCACTTTGTGCTATCATAAACTATGTGTCCAATGTAAAAAAAAAACCAAAATGGCAAACTGTAACTTTAAGGTAGCGAAGTGTAACTTTTAGTTAATATTTTAAAAATTATTTCAAAAGACAAACAAATATTTCTGGCTGTAAAAAAAAAAAAACACAAAAAAGCAACAACAAATATTTAAGATTTTAAAATGTTTAGCAAAAATAAATAAAACATAAATATAACAATGTTTAATTAAAAATGTATTTTTAAATTTAAAAAAAAATTACTTGCAAATGATGAAAGTCACTGTAGTGGAATGATCTGTGTAATGTGTTCTAGAATGAAAAAAAAATCTTAAAAAAATGTCAGTGAAAGGATAGCATAAAATTTCACAGGCAGCATATTTTTTAATCTTGCAACTCACTATATATAAATCTTAATCATTGACATAGATTAGTCATGCCAGTATTTTGATTGCCATGACATTATTAAATTAAACTTTGAATAAATATTACCAAATGAAAACATCATTGGAGTACATCATAGCAGGACTAATACCCAAATATCTAATATTGTACTATTATCACTCTTGTTTTTAGTTATTGTCTTGGAAAAATTTTCTAGAATTTGTATTGTATGTATGAGAATCTTCTCATGGTAAATGTCACTAATCTTTACTTTCAGATTAACAACGTATAGATTATTTAAATAATTATGCAATGAATATAAAAAAGTACACCTGAAAGTAAAATAAAGATAGCAATTATAAAAACATATAATACAAAATTTGTCTGAAGGTTTGTGATGATGGTATATTATTAGATGTGATGTGTTGGACTATTTCCACCATCTATGAGTGAATGTTGAATGTATAGAAAATTTTAAACTTTATTTAAACTTTCCAAATACAAACAACTTGTTAGTAATAACACACAAATAGACAACACATATAGGCCAGCAACACCTGAAGAAGAGTGGAGAATGATATTATTCAAAACATTGTGTAATTACTAACCTGTATTGTCTATTTGTGTATTATTACTAACAAGTTGTTTGTATTTGGAAAGTTTAAATAAAGTTTAAATTTTTCTATGCATTCAACATTCACTCATAAATGATGGAAATAGTTCAGCATATCATATCTAATATAATAAGAAAATATATGTATGATTGATTTGAGACTAAGAAATTCAAAAATGGAAAAGTGACAGTCTATAAATAGTTGAACAATAGAGTTACTGAAATATACTAGTGTTATTGGAAGATTTTAACATTTTAATGTAGGAGACTAAAATAATTAGAAAAATATAAAAGTAAAGTTATTATTTAAAAGTAAAAACCATAGAAAGCTAATTGATTATAGATTAATTGCGTTAATTTCAGTGATATACAAAATATTTGCTCATATAATAATTAAAAATTAATTAAATGGGTAAAAGAGAATAACATAATAAGATAGATGCAGCAAAGATTTATACCTGATTGCTTTATAAGCAGAGAACAGATAGAAAAGATTAAAAAGATAGGCAAATATTTAAATGTAACTTTTATAGATATAGACAAGTTTTATGATAAAGTGAAAATAAATGGGAAATTGATTGATCTTATCAGGCAATTATATAGTAATAACTATTATATTTATCAATTAAAAAATATAATCAATTAGAGATAAAGTAAAGATGAGTAAGAAAGTGGGATTAAATTGAATAGAGAAAACTAAAATATAATGATGAACTAATATCATTGAAAGCAAACAATTTTTAGAGAAAATAAATGAGAAGACAAATCATTTTCAATAACCATAAAGAATTTTTGGGTGAGTGGGAAATAAAATTGTTAAATAATGAAATAAAGAGCTGATGAAAAAATATTTTTATATAATAGATATAATGTAGCAAGAACTGGATAAAAGAGAGTTGTATTATCAGGTGTAATAAATGGAAATGAAGCATTGTGGGTTTACATGTTCTAAAAAGAATTTAAAGAAAAGTAGTAAAATATGATCTGTATGAAAATATGGAAAAAGCATATCAAGAAATTCAAGGAAGTAGAAAGATTACATTTTTATATAAACAATTCAAAAAAGAAAATTTAGAATATTTGGTACAGTTTATTGGTTATTGTAATTTATTAATAGTTTATTTTATAATAGCAAATTTCTGGCTGGATAAATGCATCTTCATTGGTTTTTATTCCAATAGCACTTTTGATTTATTTCCAGATACAGTGGATTGACCATGTAAGCATTCTGTTTTGAAAAACATTTAAAATAGTCATTTAGACCAAGAAAGAATGACAACTCATTGACATTTTGAAATCTTTTTGCATTTTTAATAATCCATACCTTTCAAATATTGCTTTCTTTCTCTCATTTATGTTTAATATGACCCCTAAGTTATAATTTTTTTATATGAAAGGGGTATTAAACACATGTATACTAGCTTTTTAAATGCCTAACATGTTTCTAATTTATCTCCAGATGCACTATTTAAATTATGGCTTACAATCGAACTATTTCTTGAGTTTTACATTCATTTGTTTATCTCTCAGATTAATTTCAGTCTTACTTAACATTTGATTAACTGTTATAAAATATATTCATTTGATTATTATAATTTTTTGTGAAGTATTCTCTTTACTATCATTAAAGCTCATAATTCTCTGTAAGTGTTGTTAGTGTAAAATAGAAACTGTGGACTTAATCAGTGAAGTATTTAATAGCTTCATACTCTCAATCAAAATGCTTTACATTCACCTATATATTTAAAAAGTAGGTTGAAGATAAGAGTGACCACTCTTGTCTTTTAAGGTCGTTAATCTTGTGTTAAAGATTTGTAGAGGTCCCTACTATCAAAGTTCAGGTGCATAGTCTTAAGGTGATAGCCTTAATATATATATATATATATATATATATATATATATATATATATATATATATATATATATATATAAACTTGTAATGAGTATGCACTTAACAAATTAATAATAATTACAACTTTAAATTGTTTTAAAAGATTTATAACTATAAGATCTTAACATTAACTCAATTGTAATTCGTGAATGTTAGTGAGAAATAAAAACTGTGGACTTAATCAGTAAAGTATATTATAGCTTCACACTCTCAAATCAAAATGCTTTAGATTTGCCTATATATTTAAAAAGTAGGTTGAAGATAAGAGTGGTCGCTCTTGTCTTTTAAAGTTGTTAATCTTGTGTTAAAGATTTGTAGAGGTCCCTACTATCGAAGTTCAGGCACATAGTCTTAAGGTGATAACCTTAATATATATATATATATATATATATATATATATATATATATATATATATATATATATATTACAAGTATATATATATATATATATATATATATATTACTTGTAATGAGTATGTGCTTAACAAATTAATAATTACTAAATGTTTAATGTATTTTGTCTTTCAAATTGATTATTATGTTTAGAAGTAGGAAAAACAGGCATCTGAAGCAATGCTAATAATATTTAAAAACTTTTCATATATTAAATTCTGTTTGATAAAGAAAAGTGAAAAGATTCTATTCCATATAAGCAATGAAAGAGATTAGCATATTCAATTGTATATATATATTGTACCGGTCAAAACATGTTTATCCAATTAACATGAGCTGGAACTAAAAATATACTTCAAACCCAGACAAGCCTGAGATTTAGGTCAGGGACCAGCCTGAATTCGAACCCACTCTCTAAGCCCCAGATCAAACACCTAATGGATAACATAACAATGATAGCACATGAGAATAAATTTTAAATCCAGCCCACTAGCAGAGTGGAGAAGACAATGAGACATCTATTAACTATGACTTAACTAAAATATATTGTAATGGGATAGGGGTAGGTGAATGGTTTGTACTGGATGATGGCAAAATCATTATCATCAACCCCAAGTCAATACAATATAAAATCAATAATTAACATATGTATATATAAGTTTATAAGAGCATGAGATAAGGGAATCTCTGTGAACATTGAGAGATCAGCATAGCAACTACAAGCATCATTAACTACCAACCAGCATTATAAAGTAAATATCAGTATAAGTAAAATACCATTCATCATCATTAATGTGAATAAACAAATTAGTACAATAAATCAACAGTAAATCAACAGTCAACCTTGTGACTGGATTGAAATGGGTCTTCTGTAGACCAGACTAACTATTGAGCCTTTGCCAGCTTGGGCAATTATTTAAACATAACTTGAATGCATCAGCTTAGTGCCCATCCATTAAAATACACAATAATCAGAAATTGAAACAATAATGCTGGGACATTTAAAACATGCTGATCATCAATGCTCTGGCCACTTAGTACCATTAATGTACTGGCCAACTATAAACTTAAATTTTTAACAAGACTGAACTAAAATAAAATATAGTGCATGGGCTTTAAAGAGTATCCTCTTTTGTGGCAACCAGGATGATTATTGATCATCTCTGGATGCCCCAAAAACACTAATATACACCCCCCCATTTATATATTCATCCCATGCATGAATCTAACTCAGAGAACACAAACTCTATTACTGTATGTGACCAAGAGATGATGGAAACAATTTTTAACAATTAAATAAGTTTATTAATAACAGTAAAAAAACGAATTAAGGTCTTATAAGGGTTCTGACTTTGAAAAGTATACATAATTATATACACACTAAAAATTTTACATTGATTTACATGATTAATACATTAGGTTTATTTAAAACCCATTTAGCACACAGGCATGTGGCTTGATACAAAATAAACATGTTTGAATTTACATTTAATTTTAAAAAATGATCAAAATTTTACATATAAATGTCCATCTGACACACATTGTTGTTTACAATACAATTGACATATATACACACACGTGTGCATGCACGTGAATTTTCTGAACCTATTTGACTTGTTACAAAATAATTATCAAAATCTTAAATTATATAAAATACAATAAATAATTGAAGTTTCAGTTAAATGAAATACATTTTACATACCAGGTTTACTGAAACACGTATATATAATTTGCACAGACATGCAAAACATTAATTTATATACATAATGTTATGAAATATTATTTTGGTAATTTAATCTAGTTGCTGAATATAGTCCTTTTCTTTAAAATAAGAACTATCAAATTTTTGACAGTTAATTGATTTAAAATGTCTTTCTTTTTCCTAGTCTAAAAGATTTTTGGAAATCTTTTTCTTGAGACTATTAATTATAACTTTGTTTGTACTTTTTTTTTTCTAAATTATAAATATAACTTTAAACAGTTTTTTCTTCTTTAATAAACGATTTTAAACTAATATCATTATATATATCTATCAGTTATAAAAATGTCATTTTACTAAGGAAATTGTTTATACTTTCTTATCATATATAACGCTACTCACCACCAGCTGTATATATGTTCATCTGTGTTTCTCTGCCTTTATCTGATGCAGCATATGTGTAATTAATTCTTCAGCAAGCTGGAAGATTTTTCTTGGTGATTTTGGTTTTTAGTGACTGTCATAGTCGGGAAAAATGTAATCCATGTAAAATGTTGGTCTCCCTTTCAGTCTAGGATTGTTTCAGGCAAGCAGTGCTCTTGGTTTTATAGATTTCAGACAAGCAACTGTTCTCTCCACATTTAAGGCTATGAATTACAAAGAATCTTGACCCTTTTCCTCCATGTGAATTCAAACTCCTGCAAAGGAAAACAGTAGCAGTTCCTGAATCTAATGTCCTGCCTTCAGCTATATCAGTTCATGGTAGGTACTACCTAATAGGGTAGTGGTGGCTATGGTTGTTTAAGAGCCAAAGACACCAAAATGTATGGGAGCTGAATTGAGTTCAGACCCATATGACTATATAAGCTATTGAGTTTAGATTGAAGATATTAACAATGTTTTCAATTTTATTCTCATAGTTTTGTAGTAAAATAGAGTTAAAAGGTGGCTGCTGGAGGGTTGCATTAGATCCTAAGATCTAGGTGCAGTGCTCTCAGACACAAGGCTCCTCACTGATGATGGCCACAAGCCAGAAACTAGTCTGGGGATATTGGATGAGTAGGCACTAGATAGGGATTTTATGCACAAGCCTTCTGGAATCCATTGATGACTCTGTTTGGCACAGGGTGGCACTACTGTATGGAGAGTTTTGCCTTTGTTCATGGTAGGTAGACTGCCAACTCTCTGCTACAGCCAACAACAAACTGGAGCTATGTCAGCTAATTGTTGCCACTTACTCAAAATTTTTTATAGCCAAGCTGTTCTGTTCAGCTCTTACAAAAAAACTACAATCCAGACTGCTCTCTTCAAAAATCATTACCCAGACTGACTAAAATTTTTATCAGTCTTTTATAACCCTGGTTAGGTCAGGTGACAAAAACACAGTGGCTGTTTTCAATCTGTCTAATTCATTTGAAAACAAGCTGGAAATTTCTATCGAAGTGTGATATTCATGTTTTTAATTTAATCTTTGGAATTTGACCAAAGGTGCGATAATCCTTTAGAATTTTTCATCTACAAAGATTTTTTTAACTACATAGTAGAAATACAAATAGGCATTGATTTAAAAAGATATTTTATACAAGTATTAATTAAAAGATTTTAAAAAATAAATTATGCTTTTTTTTTGTTAATTTCAAAATCAGAATTACAAATATTATTTATCAGACCTTTTTAAAATACTTATTTCACAATGAAATTTAACTTTAAGCCCAGAATTATTTAACCCTTTACTTATTATATTTTATTTTAGGAAATATAGAAAAATATCTACAAAAATTTATGTCTGTGTTTATTTCTACTTTTCCTTTATTTTACATATATATATATTCACATACACTATATTAGTGTGTGTTATGTAACTCAATTGGTTACTATATATATATGCATGGTTGTATGTGTGAAAGTGGAGAAAAGGAATTCGAACTACTCAAATAAGTTAAGCAATAAATATTAGTTTAATATAATGACAAATTATTTACATACATTTATAAATTGATTTCATACATTAGAATGTGCATGAATGAGCAATTGGTCTACCAAATGATAGATAATTATATATTGTCATTTACGCTATTATTTCTCATATGCTCTTTATTATCTAAATAATATATTATGCTCTTTATTAGCTAAATAATATATTATAAATAAACACACATCTTTGGTGGGTCCAATATTAAAATGCCAATCGATTATTAGAAAGAATTTACATAAAATTGCTATTAACATTTTTATATACGGTTCTGAAACATGGTGACTAACATTATTTCGAGAGTGTTCTGAGAATCATTACAGATATAATACAAACTAATTTCATGTCATTATGGTCATGAAAATAAATAAAATACATTTGAAAACATATTTGATTATATGACAAAATACTTAATGAAAATTTCTTTAATTAGCGCTGGTAAGAAGAATGCTTTATTTTCCCCAAGGCATATACTCTTAAATAGATAAATTACAAATTACGATGATGAGATTGTATAATAAAATTAAAATAATATTAATAATTAATCTAGCTAGCTATATTTAGCATTTATATATATTTTGAGCAGAGCGCAATTATAATATTACAGCACTAAAAATTATGTCATAAGCAAAAGAAATAATAATAATAATATGAAGTTTGGGTGGTACTGACAAAATGGCAAGGAACTAAGAGGAAAAGATAGTTCTTCTAGACAAAAATGAAGTCTAAGACCCTTTCTTGGGCAGTGCTTAGAGAAAATGGATAAGGCATGCCATGGATGTCACTGACATGCAGGCCTTTTATATGAAGAAAGTGGATAGGCATAGTATGTGCCAAATTTACAGGAATCACTGCCAGAGGCTTTTTTGTATGAAATAAATTGTCCTGGGAAGATTAACTATCCTCAGAACAAGGCTTGAGAAGAAATCTATGAGTTTGAACTTGTTGTAACTCCCAGATTGGAAGCACATATATATGTAATCATGAACATAAGGCCGAATGTCAATAATGCAATATGGGTAAATGTCACTAATGGCATTGAATAAGATTTATTGCTTTAAATAAATGACCACAGTTTGAATGCCATAATTTAGATAAATATGCTATGCCACTATATCATATATAGACACAAGATTTTACTTAATAACTAAAATAGTAAAATATTAAAATTTACCCCCTTTCCTTTTCTGATATTTAAAATAATTCAATCTCACCTTCATGGTTTTTACAGTAACTGGAATATTGAAATACAATATTTGAAATATTAAGTGTATGGAAAATAAAAGAAGACTGGCAGTTATAGAAAATAATTAATGGGTCACGCATTCAGAATTTAATAAAAAACCATTTTAAAAGATTTCAAAGTGTTAATTAGCTTGAATGGTGGATTTACCCCGGGTAGAATTACTTTATTTTATTTGGAATTGAACAAATAATTTTATAATAAACCAACATAAAATGTTGATTCGTAAAAACAAACTGGCAAACATATATAATACAATATATTTTGAGGGAACATTAAAAACCTTAATTAATGGAGATTTAATTGAAAGACAAAAAGGATTTTAGAAATTAAGTTTGCCAGGTTGCTGGAAATTGGTATATTAATAATAAGCAAGCAGATATATAAATCAAATAACAAATACATATAAATAAATGACTGCACCAAAGTTAAAGAAAGTTAACAGCATATGAGAAAGAATTACATTTATAGAAATTACTTAAGAGCAAATTACATATTAAAGCAAAAACAAAGTTAAATAATACATTAGAAGAAATCTTGAGATAGATTAATCAGGCTAGGTTTAGTTTGAGGTGATGGCTTGAAAAGTTACCTTGCAATTTTAAGAGTCCAATTTAAAATACGGCACATGCATGACAATTGAAATGCAAGTTCTTCAGTGGCAGCAAGCTTCTATTAGCATTCTAAAGTTCTTAGGTCAGGCTTTTACTTCACTCTTGGGCAGCAGAAAGGTATGGCAGCAGAAGATGATGACCCAACAGGGCCAAAAAGCATGGTGGACTTACTACTACATCATTATTAGTTTCACAGTGACCTGTAGCATGTTATCAATTCTCTCAACAGTAGCTAATCTGTTAGTGATTTAAAAACTGGCCATTTTATACTCTGCTCAGATATTTCTGGAATGCTTTCCATTTTTTATCTCTAGCTCAAATGTAAACTTTAATCTAACAGAAATTTTACATTTCTTTGTCCATTGTTTTTGAAAGATGCAACTGTTAGATAACATTTCAAAAATATATTCAAATCTGTTTCCAGATTAGAAATAGATTTGATAAAAATGTTTATAAAAGAAAATCTTTAATCTTAATCCCCAGTTTATTTTAAGTAAAACTTTAATTAAAAATACCTTCCCCAGATTAAAACAATAGTGTTTCCAACTCTTTAATTATTTTTGGACAATTAATGGTTGCATCTTCCATCTTGGATTTTATAAAATACAGTTTAATAGGGAAAAAAGTACTTTAAAAAGAAAAAAAATTGTATAAATGACATATAATGAAATATTTTAAAAAATCAATATTTTTGTTAGTATTTTGCTCCTATATATATATTTGAGTTGCACCTATGTAGTTCAATAAAAAGAACTAATAATTAATAAAAAAGAATTAATAATAATAAATATTGAAAATTAAACTATAAATTTTAGGTGTGCATCTCAAATATATACATAATATATATATGACAAAAGGAGCAAGATGGGATATAGAGTTTAAATACAGGTTAGTAGATGGAATCATGAAGCACAATCTTAAGCTAAGATTGACTGCTTCAATATGTCCATATATAAGCTCTAAGACTGTAAATCTCCATACATTGTAAAATAACTGATTAATTCTCTCTATCTATACATTTATCAAAACATGCACAGATTATGCATATGATTATATATATATATATATAACACTCTCATATATATACTGCAACAGACATATATATATATGTGTTTGTGTTACATGTGCATGTTTATAGTTTGAAATACAAAAGAAAGAGAAAAGTAAATAAATAAAATGAAAATAAATTTTAAGAAATAAATTAAAAATAGCAATTAGATCCATTAGTAGAGTTTTACTAAATTTTGAATGATAAGGGAGGAAAAAGAAAAAAAATCTGATGTAAGTTAAAATTCAGAACCCGCTCTCTTATTTTTTTCATCTGTAAGAAAGAATATTATAAAAGAAATGATATAATGTCAAAATATAATGTATATCAAAATAAACATATAATAGACAATAAATAATTAATAAAAAGATAATCTTTGTAAACTATATCGTCAGCAGGAATGCAATTAAATTTTGGAAAATTCCTGGCCGATAAGATAGTAGATTAATCTAAGGAAAATGTAAGAATAATCATTTAATTAAAAACTAAAAGCAATAATTGATAAAAGTGAGCAACAAAAGAGAAAAATATAAAAGTGGCAACTTGATAGTTGAAAATAAGTTGTTGTTTTTTTTTCAGTTTTTTTAAAGAGAGAAGCTTTTTGTTAAAATTTTTCAAGAACAGTTGAGTTTAAAATTTATATTGAAGTTAAGTGTCAGTGAAGCAACATCATTGCCAAGAAAAGTTCAGGAGTGCCTGTTTGGGTTTCATTTCCCAGTCTCCAGTACCATCACACACTCTCTCATGTTATCAATGCCTTGTCCATAATATAAGAGTCTGTTGCAAACTCTCTCTCCTATTGTCATTCAGAAGCACTGAAAAAGGAAAAGAAATGATCACTGATGATCAGCCAGCTATTAGGAATGTCAGGAGAATCTGAAATGTAAAAAAACCATGAACCATGGAAAGAGAACTATTCAAATTGGCAAAATAGATGATGTCATCTCCAAGTTTAAAAACCTAGGTAAATATAAAATACTTTAACATTGCTGAAAAATATTCAGACATTATTTAAGAGCAAATAAATTTTTATGAGAAAGGACTATTAATATTACAAATGTAAGAATTATAAGGGAAAATATGTGATGAATTAATTTTTGTTAAACTATATTTGATTTGTTTGATAATTATTGTATATCTACTTTATTGTATTAAATATATATGTATCATTGAAGCATTAACCTACTGTTATATGTGTGTAGGAATAAAAAGTGTTTGCTAAATATTATTTGGTCTGTTCTTTTTTTCTTTACCTGCATCACCATGATTACATAATTATTGATATGTACTCTTTATTAATGTGCTGGGTTCTCTTATGTCCCCCCTCCCTGTTCGAAGTGTTAAAGCTAGTCTGGGTAAGTTTCCAAGTGCTGGGTTTTGCTATGCTTTTTGTCTGGGCATTCTAGTTATATAAAATTTATATGGAGATGGCACCTGAGATTGAATCTGGAAAAAAATAAGTTGCCTTTGGATGATTGGCATAGTCCCAGAAGTTATGGAGGGTGCTATGATCAGGAAAAATTATCAAGATTGTACATTCATTCAGCCTTGGATCTTGTCATAGGTATGATTAATAGCTAATCTATCTATTCTACCCTTCTACTTGAGTGTACAATCACTGGGTCAAAGCTGTCATAAATTTACAAATGATTATACAGTTATATATATATATTTTAAAAAAAAATAAAGATGAATATAAAATAATGTCTTAAGAAATAAGAAAATCTAAATAATTTAAAAAACATAATTTTAATAGTTGTCATATAATAAGGAGATAATAAATATAAATAATGTTTTCCAAACAATTATATGTTAATAATTTTATTCTGCTACCCCCCCCCCCATTTGTTATAAATATCATCCAAGGTGGGTGACCATGTGCCATAAATGGTCTGCATAAATAAATAATATTGTTTGAGAACAAATTATTATAAACACCTAAGATGAATAATAATAAAAAGTTGAAATTGGTAAGTGATGTAAAGGGAGAGATGACCAAAGTAAATATAATAAAAATTATATAAAAAAGATATAGTAAAGTGCAATAAAAGTGAAATGTAAAAAAAAAGGAGAGAGCAGAGAATTAAAAGAAATTTGTTTTGTTTATTATTATGGTAGAGGTTTAGATAATTATGTCAGATAAGGAAGTAAAGAGGATCGAGGGATTTCAAAGTTAGATGGACACTTCATTCAAATTCAAATGCAGATGTGATCTAAAACAAAAATGAAGATAGGAATCACAAAGTAAAATTGAAGAACAGGAAGTTGAAAGTAAGATAGATAAAAAACAAGGTAGAAAATAACAAAATAATGAATATATTTAATAAAATAATGGAGCAAATGAAGAAAAATAAGAAAAAGTTAAATGACAGATTAGATAAAGAAATAGAAGAAAGTAAAGTATGGCAAAAGAAGATAATGGAAAACCAGGCAAGGACAATTGAAAGGTTAGAGCAAAAGTTTCAATCCGGATGGACTACGATACAATATGAAGTTAGGCTAGAAATCAATGCAAATATGGAGTGAATAGATGGCCAGTTAGAAGTAACAAATAAAGAAATAGAAGACATAAATATAGTAAAGGAAAAGAACATAGAATTATTATGAGGAGATAATAGAAAATAAAGCAGAAAATGAAAAATAGAAATTCTGAAAGTAGAAACTAATGACATAGTCAAGAGGATAGAGCAAATAGAATTCAAATTGAAGGAAAAGAAGGCAGAGAGATTGGTTTGTATAGCTATGAGTGTGGTGGTGCAAAGGTAAGTGCACTGAGGCAAAATAATCTGTCCATTGTGACCAATTTTTAAAGATTCACATGTTGCTGGTCATGTGGAAGAATCCCTAATGTAACACTTGGGGAGTTTGAAGCAATATTTCACATTTAACATAATGAGTGAGGAATCAAAGCTTGCTATTGTTTGTAGCTATTTGGAAGTGAATACTATTGTTTTTAAAACCAACTATGTTTGTTGAATATAAAATTGTGCTGCATAATAGTTATTGGGATTAGGAATATTCCAAACACAAAGCACCAGGTAGTGCAAGACAACTCGTATCCTGGTGAGCCATTTACCCCATTCTTTTATTGCTAAGTAGCTAAATTGAAGGCACTAACAGTGAGCCCTCTATTTGAACAACAAATTATATGTATTATATGACATCACTTTCTCTCAAATGTAGAGTAAATGATATTAGGCATGGAGCGGAAGACAATTGAGCAAGTGGTGGAATTATTAGCTGTGTTCAACAGTGCCAGGCCAAGCTATGAGCAAAAGGAAAGGGGATTTAAACCTCAACAAAGGGAGGCAAATATAAATGCCATAAATTTTAGTCCTCATAGAAATGCTTGGGAAGGGAATACAAGATGTAGATTGTCAAGCAGTCTAAGCCAAACAATGATAGATAAACGTATTGGAAGTGACAGCACCTGAAATATCAGGCAGGCCTAGGGATAGATCCTGATACCCTGGCATGAATGGATATGTAAGAAATCTAAAGAAACCATCTGAGAAAATTTAAGTGAGTCAGAACAATTTGACCCTCGGATGATGAAAAAAAATCTCGATCTTGGACTTTAGAAATGGAAACCAATTAAAAGTAAAATTTAAGTAGAAAAAAAGGGAGAATAATAATTAAAATAACCCAGCTTATAATTGCCAATAAGGCAACATAGTGTGACAAAACAAATAATTTAGTAAAAAGGAAATAGAATAATCAGATCCAGGATGGGAAATGATTAAAACAACTCAGTTTGTAATTGCCAATAAGGCAACATAGTATGTCCATAAAAATAAATAAATAATAATCATATATAAATGGTGGTTATGTGGGAATAGGTAGAATCATAGATAAGTATATGAAATTTCTACTGATTGTTGCCTTTAGCAGGATGACTCAATTGGTTAGATCATTACCTTAAAATTCAATACTTAAGAATCTAAGGGTCCACGTTCAATTCCCATGCTATTACTGTTACTGGACAGCCCAGCAATACTTGAAGAAGAGAGGAGAATAATAGCACTGGAAACATTGTGCATATACTAACTTGTTTGATATGCTATTACTAACAGTTGAATGTATTTGGGATATTTAAATAAAGTTAGATTTTTCTAAAGATATTCAATACTCATATTAGATGATGGACTTGTATCTAAAACACCATCATCACAAACCTTCAGGAAAATACTGCAATCATTAGAGTTAAAATTGGTCAATACCCAGTTGACATCATTTTAACTCTCAAACTGAGAGGAGTGTGATGTAATGTTCACATATATTATGCATTACATGTACATGTTTACAATTTGAAAAAAAAAAAAGACAGAGAAAGGTCAATAAATAAAAGAAAATACATTTTAAAAAATAAACAAACAATAGCAATAAGATCCATTAATAGAGTTTTATTAAATTTTGAATGATAAGGGACAGAAACAAAGTAAAATCTGATGTAAGTTAAGATTCAGAAGCTAAAAAAGAATGTTATAAAAGAAATGACGTAATGTCAAAATATGATGTAGATCAAAAAAATATAATAGACAATAAATTAATTAATAAAAGATAATCTTTGTAAATTATCTCATTGGCAGGAATTAAATAAAATTTTGGAAAATTCCTGGCTGATAAGATAATAGATTAATTTTTTAAAAAAGGTAAGATTAATCATTTAATTAAAAACTAAAAGCAAAAATTGATCAAAGTGAACAATAGGGGGAGGGGTTATGAAAACAGTGGCTTGGTAGTTGGAAGAGTTTTTTGTTAAAATTTTTGAAGAACAGTTGAGATAGAAATTTTGTATTGAAGTTAAGAATCAGTGAAGCAACAACATGCATTGCCAAGAAAACTACAAGAGTGCCTGTCTGAGTTTCATTCCCCAGTCTCCAACACCAGCAGTCTCTCTCTTCTGCTATCAGTGATTCACCCATAATATAAGACTCTGCTGCTTACTCTCTCTTATTGTCATTCAGAAGTGCTGAAGTAGAAAAACAAACTATCTGCTGATGATCAAATGGCCAGCTATGAGGAATGTCAGGAGCATCTGGAATGTAAAAGGTCACAAATATTGGAAGGAGGACTATTCAAATTATCAAAATAGATGATATCATCTCCAATTTAAAAACCTAGGTAAATATAAAATACTCTAACATTGTTGATAAATGTCTAGACATTATTTAAGAGCAAATGAACTGTTATGAGAAAGGATTATTAATATTACAAATGTAAGGATTATAAGGGAATATGTGATGAATCAATTCTTGTTAAACTATTTAGTTTGTTTGTGTGTCATCAAAGCACTAATCTAGTAGTGTGTATGTGTAGGAATAAAAAGTTTTTCTAAATATTACTTGATCTGTTCTCTTTCCTTTATCTGCACTGTCTTGATTAAATAATTGTTGACATGTACTCTTTATTAATGCACTGGGTCCTCTCACCTTCCCTGTTCAGATTGTTGGAGTTAGTCTGGGTAAATTTCCAAGTACTGGGTTTTAAGTTTATATGGTCAGATAGTGCCTGAGATTGATTCTCAAAAAAAAATGCCTTTAGATGATTGGCATAGTCCCAGAAGTTATGGAGGGGTGCTATGATCAGGAAAAATGATCAGGATTGTGCATTCATGCAGTCTCAATATGGTCACAGATATGATTGATAGCTAATCTATAACATTCTATCCCTTTGCTCAAGTGTGTTCACTGGGTCAAAGCTGTTATAAATTTATAAATGATTGTACAGTTATATCAAAGAAAGAAAAGGTGCATATAAAATAATGTCTTAAAGAAATAAAAAAATCTAAATAATTTAAAGAAAAAATAAATGAATAATAACAATTGTTGTTGTATGATAGTGAGATAATAAATTATATTTTCCAAACAATTAATGTTAATAATTTTATTCCGTTACATCATTCTCTGTGATTGTTACAATATATATATATATATAATTCTTTTACGTAATGATATAGTGAAGTAGTGTGGCAGCAGACTACTTTGACTAAGTGATAACACTTGCAATTATTAATAGTAGTTTACCATTTATCCAATTGTGATAATAAAAATAAATTATTATAATAGAAAAATGGATTTTTCAACTGATAAATAAAAATTTATACTGAATAAGAGAATTGATTCACTATGAGCTCCTTTGCTGCTAGTGGCATTTGTGATGCATTTGCAACATTTTACTTTAATAATTAAACCATTATTCTATATTAATTTTCATAGTTTTTATTTTGTTCATTACAAATATAAATTTGCAAATGAAAAACATTCTTAAAAATAATATTTCAATGTTATAAATATAGAAAAAGAGCAATAAATTAAAATATGTAAGCAGTACAATGACTATTATATCTTCACAACTGCCAATAAAAATACTTTACAATCAAAGGGTAATTTTCTTTGACTTCATTTTAAAAATCTAAATGAATCATTGTTAAAACAAAATTCTATTTAACATTTAAATGTTCTATTTATAATTATTAAACATCACAAAAATAACTACTACAATCATAACTGAGGCATTCCTTTTTAGCCAATCTCAACTTATTATTTTACTTTACTACAATTTTCTTTAATTCATCTTCTTTCAAATCAAACATTTACAATACTGACATCTTCAGATTTTTTTAAAGCTAACAAATCAACACACTAGAAATACCAGCAAAAAAGTGTTTTAAGTTGAAACACAAGACTGCACTACCAAAATCAATTAGCAGTAACACCATTAAACAAGATATTAAATGCCAATTAGATGACTCAAAAGACATTTTTGACAATGAAAGCTTACTTATTGAAATTTTTTATTCTATTATTTTGCAATTCCTTATTTTTTAAATATGAGATTTTTGTAATGTTTTTTTAAGAAAGTAGATAATATCAAACTGCTTTTGATGATGATTTGAGTGGACTTTTACTTGACTATTCTCTATTGTCCAGAAATACTTTGGAATCAAACCTTTTTTTTCTTCAATAGAAATATAATATAGATAATTCACATGCAATAGACTCTTATCAAATTTAATAAAATATTTTATATTTAAATAAAAGTAATATATCAATATACTAATATTAAAATGTATTTAAATACTACTGTTGCATTTTAGCAATTATTTTTATAATCTTTCTTACTAGAATTTAATTAAATTTTAATTGTATCTTACTTTTTTGAAAGCTGAACTGCACTCTGGGATATAGTTAAAACAAACTTTTTAATAAATATTTATCTTTCCTATACATAAAACAGATTTGACATTTTATTGTTTTGAAAATATATTGCTAATTAATTAAATATATCAATAAACCAGTTGCGAAGAAAAAGTTATCTGTCACTTGTCATTTTCTATTAATTATTTTATTATAAGTATATAAAGTTGTAAGTTTTAAATTATTTTTAGATGCTTGTGTTGTGTAATATTTCGTATAGTTGGAGAACGTATTTACTTATACATATACAAAGATTTACAACTATTTTATTTTATTTTATTTGTTTTTACATGATATTATAGTTAATGAGTATGAATTTTTAAGACTCAAGATATCATAGGTATGTGTAATCTTTACCATCTATTGATTATGTATCTTCTTTTATTAACATTGAAATGTATTGTGATAGAATGATGATGATCGAAACTCATCACAAGTTTGTTTCAGCTAGTCCTTCAAATCATAATACAAAAATAAGCTAAAAGAAAATACTGTTAAATTAACAAATATAAAGGCAGAATAAAAAGAATCTTCCGTTGTAGATATAATTTTGTACACAAATATAATATGTATAATATTATTCTTATTATTTTAATTTTTTGCTTAAAAAACAACAACAAACAAATTAGATTTTATTAGTTTTTTTTGTTGTTGTTGTTGTCTAGCTAGAAAGTTAAAAAAAGGGACAACTCAAAATTAAATTGCTTTTCTTTATCTTATAAAAGTATAATTATTGAAAAAGGGAATAGAATTGTAAAAAAATTTATCTTTTTAATTACTATTTGATAACTTTGCTTCTGTAAAAGAGTATAATTTTTTTCTTACCAAAGCTACAGATTTTAAAGAAATCATTTTTTGTAAGTGTATTGATTAGGAATTTATTTTAGTAATTAATTAAAATTTGTCTGGAGTTTTAATTAAAAAAAAAAAAAAAGCAATAAGAAAAAAAAGGCTGCCAACAGTTTTCTATTCAGATGTACTACTATAAAAGAGATTGTATTAGCAAAGAGTGATTATTAGAGATTTGTTCAAAGATTATACTAGCAGTGATTGTAGCAGAGGTAATTACAGATTTGTTATAATGTATTATCAGAAAGTTAAATCAGCCAATGGTACTTCTGAAAAGAAAGTTTATGTGGTAAGTTAAACCTTGGATTGCTAGTTAAACTGCACCTATATTGTACAGAGTGTCATCAACATTATTATTGCTTGTGGTATAAATTCATGTCTATCAAAAATCTTATTTTCTCAAGTCAAAATGGAGTAGAGGAGCTCAATTACACACCAGTTTCTTTTTTCCTCATAAGCCTGTACCTCATTGTTCTACATTCAAGTACTTGCCTAAATGGGGAATATGCTGGAAGCCTGGAACAAATGTATCAATTGTTATTTTTTTAAAGAAAAAAGAAAGAAGTATACTAATAAAATAAAACATTTTTTTATCAGAGCTATTGAAGAGAAGTTAACTGCAGATGGTTTTTTTTTTATTAAATCAAAGTATTGTAATGTAGATCACATTCTCAGAAAATATGGTTGTTTTTTTAATTCTATTGTCCCCCCTAATCCCCCCCCCCCCCCTCCCCCCCCCCCCCCCCCCCCCCCCCTCCCCCCCCCCCCCCTCTCCCCCCCCCCCCCCCCCCCTCCCCCCCCCCCTCCCCCTCCCCCCCCCCCCTCCCTCTCCTCCCCCCCCCCCCTCTCTCTCTCTCCTTCCTCCTTTCTTTCTCCCCCCCCCCCTTTTTTTTTTTTTTTTCCCCCCCCCCCCCCCACCCTCCCCCCCCCCCCCTCCCCCCCCCCCCCCCCCCCCCCCCCCCCCCCCCCCCACAAATTAAAAAAAAAAACCTAATTTTTCACTGATTTTTTAACACGGATGAACCCACAAAATATGTCTTTTATATATGCAACCCATGAAAATCTTCATATCAACATTATTAACCTCTATGAGGAGGAAATATTTAATTAGCTTCGAGTAAATTTTTAACATGGATGAACCCGCAAAATATGCCTTTTATATATGCAACCCGTAAAAATCTTCGTATCAACATTATTAATCTCTACAGGGAGGAAATATTTAAACAGCTTTGAGTAAATTTTTAACATGGATAAACCCGCAAAATATGTCTTTTATATATGCAATCTGTGAAAATCTTCATATCAACAATATTTTATACACATATATAAACACATTTTTAAGTATGCAATACTTCGACTTATAATATCTGAGTTGTACTTAAATTTTATTGGTTCTATTGTACTTCACATATACAGGATTTTAATGAATAATCATTAAGTTGTTTCTTATTTATAATTTTTATTATTTTAATGTATGTAATATTTATTTTTTCCAAACTCAATGAAAAATAATGAATTGACACACACACACATATATATATATATTCAAAAACAAATGTAGCTTATTTAATTCTAGAGAGGGGGGAAGAAAAATGATGAATAAAAAGTTAAATTTAAGTTTTATGATAATTTAAAAACCATTATGTGAATCCCAAATACACTCACATATATTGTATTTCATCATCCTCCATTAAATGTTGAATGTCTAGAAAATTTTAAACTTTACTAAAACTTTTCAAATATAAACCAACTTGTTAAGAATACTCACAAATAGACAACACAGGTTAGCAATTACACAATGTTTTGAGTAGTAGTATTTTTCACTCATCTTCAGGTGTTGCTAGCTTGACCTGTGACAACATTAGCATAAGAGTCAAACTTACACCTTTAGATTCTTGAATTTTGAATTTCATATACTTATCTATGACAGTTATCAAAATCTTCCTGATTTTTTCAAATTTGTGATTAATACTTTTTTCTAAGAGTGAGGTTTATTAGAGGCTTCCATATATCATGTATTGCCATACTGAATTGACTTATATAATTGTTTGTCATAATCATATGAGCAGCTTTTTTGAATTTTCTTTTTTTGCAACTTTTCTTACTATCCAATATTTTCCCAGATGGATATATGTTCATTATTACATACATGGCTTGCTGCTGTAGACATCTGTTTTTTTAAATCATTAGTTTGTGCTCTTTTAATCACTGTTCAACAGGACAGATATTCTCACTAATATACTTCCCTCCACATTCACATGGTATTTCACAGATGCAGTTTTTGTTTTTCAACATTTTCAGTTTAGATTTGTAGAAGGTAGAATTCATCAAAGTGTGATGAATTAAATTCACAATGGAATCAGAACAAGAACAAAAATTGACATTATTATATGTTCTTGTGACAAGACTCCTTCCAGGCAAAGTAAAAACAACAGTTTATAGAAAACCAATACTTACTGGAAAGTACTTGGCATATACATCCAATTATACCAGAAGCACAAACATGGAATAAAACTATCACTATGGAACAGAACAAAGGAAGTTTGTTCATAAACCAGTTTGGAAAATGAAAAGATTTACATAAAACAAACTCTCATAAAAATGCTTAATGCTGATTTAGAGTATGTTCTTTGCCATTTAGAATACTAAGGACTGTCCAAAAACATCACAGACAAATCCAAGCAATAAATGACATCAAAAAATCCAGAGTCACTTGGATGTGTCAGCAGTGATTTTGGGTGGTCCTTAGAATTCAAAATGGCAAAAGCACACTCTAAATCAGTTTGATCAAACCAAGCTTATAATTTCCAAATACAAAAAGATTATAATCTAAAATACAAATTTTATTACAATAAATGCCTATAACCATATGGTGAATAAAAGTAAAATTGATTAAACCAAGCTTATAATTTGCTGAAAGCTTATAACTTCTAAAATATGGCAGCTGAAAGAGAAATTGGCTGAAATAAAGCCTATTAATTTTACAATTAATCAAATTTTTTCTTACCAGAAAGAAACTCTGATGTTGCATGCTTCCTTTGTTACATGTAGTTAGAAAAAAAATGGAGAAAAGAAAAAATAGCATTCACATTTAATCTTTTGATGTGGATATTAGACATACACTTGATCATGTGAAGTCCTTATGGGCTCTTGAAATTGATACATGTGAACAATGCTAACTTTTTCTTACCTCCATCTTTTTCTTCATAATGACATGTGAAAAAAGAAGCATACAAACTGTACTCACTTTCGTAAGAAAAAAATCTGATTTATTAATTTTGTATTAATTGTAAAATTAATATTCTTTAGGCAATTATTCCTTCAGCTAATGTTAAGATAAAATGTGATTTATTATTAATTGTAGAATTAATATGCTTCGACAGTTTTTTTTTTACATTTATTCAACATTTACATTCTTTCAACATGGTTATAGACCAATATTGTAATAAAATTCATATTTTAGAAGTTATAAGCTTTTAGTATTTTGAAATTATAAGCTTGGTTTGATCAATTTTACATTTATTCAAAATGTAGTTATGGGCATATATTGTAATAAAATTTGGTTAGTAATGGTGTTTTGTGCCAAAATATACAA
This sequence comes from Epiperipatus broadwayi, assembly GCA_028023455.1. NCBI lineage: Eukaryota > Metazoa > Onychophora > Udeonychophora > Euonychophora > Peripatidae > Epiperipatus > Epiperipatus broadwayi. The sequence continues at coordinate 243,905 of JAQFVV010006876.1, forward strand.
GAAGGGAGAAGGATGTGTTTGATGACACAAAATATCATCCAAAAATACAGGTTACAAGTATGTTATTTATTTACTTTTTTAATGTATTTCCTTTTTTTAAATTAATATATGTTTCCATTATTTTTTTCATTCACTTTTTCTCTAAGTATTTTAAATTCATATTTTAGAAATTATAAGCTTTCTTGTTTCTATCATTTTTTATACTTAGTATATTTTAGTCACATGATTTGATCAAGCATAGTTGTATGAAATTTGCATTTTAATTTTTTAATTATTGCTGTAAATTGTGATTTTGTAAAGAATGGTTATATCACGACCACATGTGGATTATTCAATGTCATTTATTGCTTGGATGGTGATTTTGGGCAATCATTAAAATACAAAATATTGGAGAGCACACTCTAAATTGGTACTTTTACCTATAAGCTGTCATTGAAAAATCTTTAATAGAAACAGAAAAATACATTGAAAGGGAAAACAGTTATTGGTACTGTAATGTATCATACATACCAGGAATGACAGAAAAACATTTTAAAAATCTGCAGTCAATATAACATTAGAGCAGCTTTCCAAAGCTATATCACACTTTGAACATTCTAACTTCTACAAAGCCTAAACTGGAAATACTGAAAAACAAAAACTGCATCTATGAAATACCATGTGAATGTGAAAGTATATTGGTGAGACCTATTGCCTTGTTGAATTGTGATGGAAAGAACACAAACTAATAGTTAAAAGAGAAAAAACAGATGTGTCTATAGTAGCAGACCATGTATGTACTAATGAACATACAATTGGGAAAATACAAAATTATTGGATAGAGAGGAAAAGGTCGAAAGAAAAAAATTCAAAGAAGCTACTCATATGATAATAGCAAATAATCCTATTCAACCCAGTTTGTCAATATGTAATATCTGGAATCCTCTAATTAACTTCCCTTAGAAAAAAGTAAAAAAAAATGAAGGAATCAGAAAGATTTGAACCAACTCTCATAGATAAATATATGAAATTTCTATTAACTGTTGCCTTTGATAAAATAGCTCAGTTGGTTAGAGGGTTGCCTTAAAATTTGATATTCAAAAAATCTAAAAATATAAGTTTAACTCCTATGTTAATATTATCACTGGTCAAAAAATGGAGAATAATACTACTCAAAACATTGTGCAATTACCAATCTGTGTTGCTTATTTGCGAGTTATTACTAACAAGTTGTTTGTATTTGAAAAGTTTAAATACAGTTTTTTTTTTTTTACATATTTAACATTTAATGATAGATGACAGAAATAATCCAATGTATTATCACATCTAATATACCATCAACACAAATCTTCAAGCAAATACCCACATATACCATGTTATGCTTTACATTGCTTATTTGACATTTTGCAATGGTGATTTTAAAACATTTTGCTGCAAACATTTTTTAATGAAAGACATCTTAAAATTATATTTTATATTTTTAAGCTATATCCCCACAGTAAAAATAATATATCTGAAATTCTTTAAAAATATCTTTAATAATTGAAATTGGGACTGCTACATGTTCAAATTCATCATTAAATACTTTTTAGGAAGTCTTACTATTTATTCATTTCTCATGCTAAATCCAATGAAAATATTTATTTTCAATTGTTATTTCAGTAGCATCGCATATAGAAAACTGGAGAACATATGAAGTAGTTTTATGATCTTACCAACATATTTTTAGAATCTTTATGTTATGTTTATACAGGATCCTTACCTCACATCTATACAACAGATTGTGCAAACTAAGTACAAGTAACTTAATTGCAGGAGTTACACTATTATGATGAAATATCTTACCTTTTAATTTGTTAAATGTAGCAGTGGCATGATAATGTGTTTCACCTCAAACATTCAAGTATGACTTTATTTAAAAAAATACCAAACTATTTAAATAATTTTTATTTTCAAATTATCCAAGCTAATGTTGTTGAATATTTTTTCCATCAGTGTCTGATAAAGTATTTGTTTTCTTGAATATTAATTATTAAATCTAAGTCCTATAGGTTGAATGTAAAATATTAAAAATATTCCATAGATTACACTTTAATTGTAAAAAAATACCACAATAATCAACAACTCTCTGCAAATCTAGAAATATGAGTCATCAACCCTTTATGATGCCTACTTCAGGAATCTATAAACTTATGTAAAAACTATTATCATAAAATATAAAACAAAAAGTGATTTAAAACAGTTTTCATTTCAAATACCTCAAATTTTCTGCCAACAGGAATAATATATTATCACAAGAAAGCATTATAATTTAAATAAACTTCAATGCACAACCTAGTTAATTTCAAACATTGCCACAACTATTTTGATTAACAGAGTCAAATGCCTTACACAAATCAATGAAAACAATATAAAAATTATACTCTTGTTCTTGCTATTTTTTTTCACTGTTCTGGTAACAAAAACTATATTTCTAATGCTTCTTGATTTTTTTTGAAATTAAAGTGACTCTATGATAACCATTCATCTATGGTTGAATGCAATCTATTCAATCTTTGAATATAATTTTGCTGAAGTGGATAGTATTTTATAATAATTGCCACAGCTTTTTCTATCTCTCTTATTTTTATATATTGCAATAATAAAAGCATCCTTAATATGAGGTGATTCAACTCTATGAGCTTATATATAATTTATATTTTTTTTAAAAAGTCTAATTGTTTTTAATCTAACATATTATTATCACTTATTAAAATTTCTCCAAGAATCTAAATAAAACTGGCAGCCTGTTTATTTTTAAAATAATAAAGAGTGATTTTAGCTTTATTAATCTGAATTTCTTTGTACAATTCTAAATGAATAAATAAACTAGATATATCATTAAAAGCAGCCATCTGAATTTCTCTATTATTATTCAAAAACAAAGGTAGTTAAAATATTATTTTTGCTTTTTCATACATGATTAGTATCATATAAAAATGTCAATTGTTTATTTAATAGGATTCTAATACATTTTTGAGCTCATGCGTTATTTTTATGAATTAAAAAAAAATTAAAATGGCTACAATTAGCAAATTGGGTTTTCTATCCACTTTTAATTAGCCAACCATTTTTAAGTCTTCTTGAAAATCTTTAACTGTTTATGAAGCTCCCCCCGCACTAAATTTTTTAAATTGAAGTCGAGAATTCCTTGTATCCATTGCTAGAGCACTAGTAAAAATCCTTGTCGGTGGTGAACTTTTTTATTACACATTTGTTAAGATAATTTTATATGCAATATAAAAATGTAAAGTTTTAGTGTTCAATAGCTATTAAAATTTTGTATGAATAATAATTGCTTTCTCTAAAGAGATATCAATATATTAATCAATATATTTGGAAAAGAACCTATTTTTTAATATAACTATTATTTAATTTTGTGTGTCCTAATCCAACAAACTATACCTGTAAATGCTAGTATAATATTATTTTTTTATATTTTAATGTTTAACTATAATATATTCAAGAAAATGCTATTGATTTGAGTGGGAATGCAGTCAAGTCGTTTTACAATAATTTTTCTACATAATCAAACTGTTCATGATAGTCACAAGATGTTAAAAAAAAATCAATAACAATAGAACATTTGATTTCACAGAGCCAATAGCATTATTTTCAACAACTCTGAGTGCAAAGTTTTCACTTGCCAATACTCGCGTCAAAATTAAAAAAAAAAAAAAAAGTGTTCTGATTAGAGGCAGAAATGAAAAATATTATACAATAAATTTTTTAATTAAATGATAACACTAAATTTATTATTATATACAAATATAATTCATTTTCAAGCTCATTGGGATCCATTCCAGACACAGCCTAGAATAAATTTACTATCCAACATAATCATTTCAACAGAAAAATATAATACAAAAGCAAAAATATACATATAGAATTAATTATTTTTATTTAACTCCTATATACTGTACTAAATATGTAAATTTAAAATAAACCATATTTTTAAAAACATAAAATAAGTGTTATATTGATACTGTAATTTGCTTAACAGTTTCCATCTATTCCATTTTTTCTTCTTTTTTTTTTGTGACAGACATTTTTTTTTTTAATGTGAACTGCATAATCTGGAAATTTTTTTCATAATGTGCATTTTTTAATTTCATTATTTTTTAAAAAAGATATTCCTTTTTCAGCACTTAGATGTATGATAATTCTATTGTTCTCTATCTTGTTAATTATTTTTTTCTTGGCATTTATATTAGTTGTTTCCGATTCATAGTTAAAATTATTATGTAGTATATACATATATTTTTAAAAATCAGCATTTTTATAAAATTATAAAGAAATTGATGAGAGAATTAAATTGGCAACAAAATCTTTATAAAACTTTAGAAAAATGTTTCGTGAACAAGCAGAAGAAAGTTTTCTAAAATGTCTTTAATTTTTGTAGACACAATGTTCATCAGTGGCATTTGTAACAGTGTTTGCATCTATTGTTAGCTATTTCATATTCAGTATTATAATGAGAATTGTTTAATTTAAGTTAAAAAAAGCTTTAAGGCAAACCTTTTCATTTATTTAATTAAACTAAAAACTAATTTTATTTTATTACAAACTTTATTTATACTGAAGGTTATATATAAAAATTAAGCTTGTATATTTTAAGTCTCAATTTAGTTACATGAGTGTTTAATATTATTAATTTAAAATGCATTTACTTATAGAAAATGCATGCTAGAAAATGCATTAAGTTTAAATTTAATGTATTCTAATACTATAATTTATGAAATTATATGATGTATTTTATCTTTAAATTTAATTAAAGTATATATCATTGAGAAAATAAATTTAATATCTTAAATACTGTATAAGAGACTAGTTGTCTGATATTTGATAAAACAATTACGGTGATATATATAGATCAGAGAGCTTTGAGGAGAGAAGCTGATAATTTGAATTAGATGAATTAAATTATCTAATATTTACAAAGGGCGTTCATAGCATTATTTGGTTGTTATTGTTGAAACTTAAATTAATGGGAAAGATTTAGGTTGAATAATTTGTACATAGTATGAATCATTTGTTGTGAAAGATTTTGCTGTGTGTGTGTATATATATATATTCAGAATTAATGATATATTTTTAATAGAAGAATCTATTTTACTGTTTTATATACGTTATTATAAAAAAATAAAATTAAATATATTTTTTGTATAAAATTTATAAGTCACTGAATATATACTGAATTTATTTTTATCAGATTTTTATTTTTTAGAGAGATATAGATCGTGGTTTTTGGAATAATCTTTAGTTTAATAAACGATTAGTAATAATCATTAATATATTTACATAAAATGGTTTTTTGTCAAAGTTATGGGGCAGAAAGTTTGACTTATGTAATCAAACTACAGTAGTTGGCTATGTATATAATACTTAATAAATGATGAAGATATGTGTAAGAGATTGTGATATAGTCCAGCTGATGAGTACCAGTTCTTGCATGAAATGGGCATCTTTGAAATCATTTATCTTTTTTTTTTTCATATGTCAAATGCGTTGACCAGGAAGCGAACTCGGGCCAGCTGCTTGGAAGGCGGCTACGCTAACCACTAGGCCACCAACCCTTGACTGAAATCATTTATCTTTTTCGCATATCTTTGGGCATATGTTGCAGGAATGTGTGACGAAATAGAAGTTTGAAATATATCTAAAAATATATACATGAAGTTAATTTTAAATATATCCAAAAAAAAAAATATCTATGTATTAATTATAACGTGTACTATATATATATCTTGCTCGCTTGAAAAAGTGAAGTGGATGTTTCAAACTGCATCCATAGCGAGAGAGGTTTGTCCGATTTCTGGGTTGATGGATGGTTGCAATAGGATTGAGCTAAGGTGAAAGACGCACTGATAAAAATAAAAAACTTGAATATATATATTCTGAATTGATATGTTTTTAATAGAAGAATCTATTTTAATATTTCATAGATATTGCCATTAAAACAAATTAAAAGCTTTATTAAAAATAAATAAATTAAATATATATTTTATAAATTACTAAATATATACTAAATTTATTTTAATAAAAAAATTTATTTTTAAAAATATATATTTCATGATTTTCCGAGATAGTGTCAAAAATGATTAATTTCATTTTAATTTTTCAAAATATGCTTAAAACATTTTACTAAAATAAAATATTTGTAAAACTTATTAGTATATAATATAGTAATTTATAAAATAAAATATTTCTTTGTTATTGACATTTCTTTTTAAATCCACAAGACTGACTGAAGTGGTTTTCGTGGATTAAAAAAATAGTAGAGATAAATAAACAACTTTGTTTAGTTTTAAATATTGCAACAAAAAAACATTTTAAGGAAATAATTAAAGATTTATTTCTATACTTTTTAACAAAGAAAACTTTTTTTTATTATAATGGAGTATATAAAATTCAAATATGTTTATTGCCAATCTGGAAATAATATAATAAATTAACTACTCACTATTTTTGTTATCCTGCTAAAATAAACCAATCAGCTCTCCAAGACAATTGTTTTTAGATTTTAAAATCTTATTAGTCTTGATTTTACTACATCGAAATGTTGGATGCTGTTATAGATGGTAATTGTATATTACTAGAGATTTGTTTTCCTGATTTATTAATTTGTATATATGTCATTTATTTTGTCATTTATTTCTTCATAGCAACTTATTGGTTTCAGATATAGCAATAGTCAGATCATCACAGAAATAATGTTATATAATACAACAAAACTGTTACTTACTTTTATGTATTTCAAATATAAATAAGGATATGAATTAAATGTTTCTCCTTTTTGCAAGTTATTTTTGTAATATAAATAAAGTGACTCTAGCATATTGTCACCGGCAATGCTTTGCCCTTCTATTTTGATTGCTGTCGCAAATGCGGTTTAGTGGAGCTTGCTCCAGTGTCCAATGAATGTATTGTCTAGAACACGTAGTTTGATTCAGGTATATTTTTTTCTTCTTTATCACCAAGTATTCCTTGAATGACCCACAAGTTGACCAATATGATTCCCTCAGGGTTATTACATTTATACAGCTCTCTGCTGTGGTAGCACTAAGGGTAACTTTTGTGCAATTCATCTGCAAGTGCTAAAATCTTTAAGGAAGAAGGGAGGTTGTTTCCTTGTCATTGTATTAACTGTATATGAGATTATATTCACAAATGCAATCCATGTTTGAACAATGTCCATTTCCAAGTCACAAATTTTGAATAATGATATGTATAATTCTGAGAAGAGATATTCTTTAGTCCACCCTGTGAGCAGTATTATAATACTTTTACCTGTTGTGATCATATGTCTATATAAGCAATTGTTTTTAAGATAGATCATCACAGCAGAATGATCTGAAAAAGATGAGTTTTTGCATGATATGCTGATAATATGATGCAATGCTGATGAATAAAAACAAGATCAATTAAAGATGAGTATCTGCCATTGTTGAAGGAAATAGAATTCTGTGGAAGAAATCCTTCTACAAACATGAGAGAGATTGCCAACAGACATAACCACTTTTTTACAAATTTATTGTATGATATGTTAAAATCTCCTATTAGAATTGTAGGATGTATCAAAGATGCAAATTTTGAGTTTAGTGTATGTATAAGTCTATTAATTAATATTTTATCTGAAGAAATGTACATGTGTGCTATGTTCAATGTATTCTTTTGTGGTATAGTGTAACAATTAGCACATATGCATCGATATATATTATTTTAAATGACCTGAATGGACATGTTCTGTTTATCACAATTCCTGTTCCAGCTGAAAGCAAGAATGCTGCTCTGGTAAATAACGAATATCCTTGATTAACATAAAATTTTTATGGATCTGTTTGTGATTTGTTGTATATCTTAATGGCTAAATAATATGAAGCCATTTTTTAAGTTGATGGGTTTTTTTCTACAGGGTTTAATCCTCTGATTTTGATAGAACTATTTTTATTAATATTTTGTCTTATTAAGTGTATAGATATAAATAATATAAGAAATATATTTATTTATGTTAACTGTTTAGTTCTATCTAAAGATATCAAACCCTCATGTGACAACTCTAGAGATTTATCATAAGCAATTACATTTGGACATGACTCACCTTTGTTCTGTTGACTGGTTTCTCATTTGAGGTATCACCTAAATCAGAATCTGACAAGTTGATATTTGACTTTTTAACTTTTTTAATGTGGTCCAGAGTTTGCAGTTTATCTTTTTCACTTAATTCTGGGGTTTGCAAATCACTTTTCCTTTTCTTTTTCTTGTATAGCAGATGACCTGTGTTTTGCATTTGATAGTCAGTGCATTTATATCCATATCTGTGTGTGATGGACCAGGTATTGTTGTCTCTATAATATTTTCCATAATCTTGTTTATTACTACTGCTTCTGTAAGAATTTGTTTACTTTTTTCACTTGTATATTTTTGTGGTAGGAAAAAGTTTTTTATCTGATAGTTGATTAAATATTATCATCTGGTAATATATTCTGTGTAACTGAGTTATCAATTATATCAGTATTTGACTTTTCTCTCATGAATTTTGTATATCATTATTTGTATCATTTTCTTTCTGCATTGACATGTTGATGTGATTCTCATTTGACCTCTTTGATGTATTATTAAGAGGAGAATTGTTTCCATGACAGTAATTAGCATAGCGATGTCATTTGGATTAATGTCTTTGTTTAAATATAGTTTAAAATAATAATTATTAAGTAAGATTGGTTTACGTGTATCTCTTAGATACATGGGTTGGAATGTTAAAGGCTCAGTTAATTTCTTAAAGTCATTAATGACATAATTTAAATTAAGTATTTTTTATAATTCTGGTTACATAATTTTCTCTATTCTGATCTACTTTAATTAGTTCATATTTTGACTGTAAATTGTTTTTTCAAATCTATTTCTTTGTCCTTCATAGAAAATACAATAGCACTATATCTGGGATTTGGGTGATCAGCAATCCATAATATGGAGTCCCACATGTTGTTTACTATAATTACTTCATACAGTAAATTTTATGGAAATCTGTGAAGGGTGCAATTTATATCTGTAATTGCTAGAATAATTGAGTGATCAGTAAAAAAACTTTTAAATGAAAAATAAAAAAATCTTTCAATATTGTTGAATTGAAGGCTTCTGCAATTCTGCTTATGCTTTCCTCCATCCAGGCCTTTTCCATCATGTTGATAGGCTTTTGTGGAGTATCCATTAAAATGTCTAATTTAATAAGGTCATTCATTGTCGATCTATAAAATCTTGCATTCTGATTTATGTTTTTACCAAAAAAAAAAAAACATTATCATTATACTTTCTTCCATCATTATGTGGCATAATGTTGAGGTTTTCATTGCTTCTGCATATGAACATGATGGTGGCTGACATATTTTCCATGGCAAATGTCTGAGACAAAATCATTTTATGAGAAATTTTCAAATTGATTCAGCTTGTCTATTAAATTTCTCATCATCTTTAATGCTTAACAACAATTCTGTTTCATTCTTTATATTATATAATGATTTTATAATTTGTAAAGGATCAAATAAAGTCAGTGTTAGTATAAAAGTCTTCTCCAAATTGGTGCATGTGCCATATCCTTCACAAAATTTTCTGGGACTACCAGAAGACAATATAATTTTGTATCAAGAGAGTTTGAAGAAAAACTTGTTTCAGTGCCAAAGTCATGTCATCCAGGAATGCATAAAATACCTTGTTTTGTATGCAACATTTAAGTCAATTTATAGCAAAATATCTGACAAATTTAGCTAACTTTCTAAAAAAGATAATCTATTATATACATGTGCTTTATCTCATCAATGATTCCATTAGTTAAGAATAATGAAAATATAATCACATTTCAAAAGCTCAGATCCATATTAATGAGTCCACATGGGATTAAGATCCTGGAATCACTGATTAAAGATAGAAATGAATCATATTTTGCTATTGCTTTCAAAAACCAGTTTGCAAAGAAAAGTTCATCTACTAATCAGGCAGCATTTTTATATAAGATGGTAATTGATACAGTCAAAAACAAAAAAAAAATATGAACCAGTTGTAGTTCATCTGGACATTAAATCTGCATTTCATATGATACCAATTTGATATTTTTAATTAATACATCTGCAGATACATCAATACCCAGGGCTTTAATCTACTTGATTATGAATCTTCTTCTAAGTTGAGAAATTCAGCTTAGTCTTAGGGGGAAGTACTCACCATCATTCATTCCATTTTACTCAATTCACAAGGTTCATAGTTAAATGCTCTTTTATTTATATTTTATATCGACCCTCTTCTTAAAGCAATTGAAAATGAGATGACTGGAACATTTATACCTGGAATGAAGACAAATGTTTCATATATTGCATACATGGATGACATAATCTTTCTGCCAACTAAAAAACAGATACCAAAACTAATAAAAGTTCTAAATAAGTACTCAGACAAATATAAACTAAAGTTCAATTTAGAAAAATCCAGTGCATGGTCTGTGTTCTCAGGATGCCAATATGAGCAGTACTTCAAAGAAAAACCTAGTTTGTTTGTGAGATTATCTTTTCAGTTGAGTAACTCTGAAATGTGATTGCAGCTACAGTGAAAACTAATAAATAAAATTGAAAATATAATTAATTCTCTTTCCAAATCATATTTATCACTCTATGCCAAAGTGTCTTTTTTCATTCTCCTAATAATGACATGAGTCACATACTATACATCTATAATAATATACACAAAAATTTTTACATCTAAAATTTACTCAATATGTAGGAAATTGTTGTGGGGGGAAAGTCATCAATATGCCTAAGTGAGATTATGTGCCCTCTATCTCAAAATGGATTGGGTTTACATTCTATAAAAAATTTCCAAATTCAAAAAACACTTAATCTTCTATCATCATCTGCAAAGATATTTCTATATCTAGAAATAGTTTTCAAAATTACATCCATAGCTAGACTGCTATCCATATGCAATTACTGGTATAAGTTAATCTTTCCCTTATTATGCATTCCCAACTTAATATATTGCTCTCTCAAGAACAAAATTAAATACTTGATGTATATTCAATATGTGCTTCCTTATCCAATAATGATAACAAATACCTTTTAAACATAACCAATAAGCAGTTGACTAAAAAATTCAAATATTGGTTGTTAGAACCAAAATATTATGATTTTCTTCTGAAACTAAATCTTGAAGCATTTCCCACCCTTTATTTCTACACATATAAAAGAAATTGCTTTCATATTGAAGAAATATACAAACAGGTGTTACTGACATCATTGAAAAAATTAAAAGACTGAAGTGGAGTTGGGCTGGACATATTGCTAGAAGAGATGATAATAGAAGGACAATTGGATTCCAAGAGATTGTAAAAGACCCAGAAAGAGACCATATGTGAGATGAATGGATGAAATAAGAAAGTGTGCAGAGGTCATGTGGAGAAGAGAAGCTTAAGATCGGAGAAGGATTGAACTTGGAGAGACCTTCATCCTGCAATGGATTGATAATGGTTGATGATGATCATTGTTGTAATAGTTTTTATCAGAAGTAAACTTTAAAAAAATATTATAGATTTAGACCATAAATTCTGTGACTGATTTTCCTGCATCTGTTATAATCCACGAAAATTATGATTCAAATTTTTTTGATCAGAGACTTTATGAGTTGTAATATGTTTAAATAAAATTTTTATACAATAATGAATATTATATAATTATTATTTTACTTGATTAAATAGATTTAATAATTCAACCATATTCTTCTTATCTTCCTATTTGCTTGTCAATTGTTAAGGCATTACAGACTGCTGAAAACTATAATGTTAAATAATAATAATAATAATAATAATAATAATAATAATAATAATAATAATAATAATAATAATAATAATAATGATAATAAATAATAATTAATAAAGCAAGTCATATATAACATGACATTACTTTTATGAGCTTGTAATTACAAAAATGCACATAGAGAGCGTACCAATAGCTCTAACAAGCTCGTAAATTAACAAGTGCGGTTATGAGAACTTGTTAGAGCTATTGGTACGCTCTCTATGTGCATTTTTGATAATAAATATTATTATTATTATTATTATTATTATTATTATTATTATTATTTGATTGTTTTGTGTTAGCTGTCAATTTACAGGAAAATAACAAATGCATTGCAAGAAGTAAATTAATGGTCAAATATTTTTAACATATGTAAATTACATCACTATAATCCTAGTGCTTAAACGAACCAATAACGTATTAGCAATCTATTGTCAAACAACATTATAATTAGGCAGTAAATGGAATGTGTGTTATTTTGATGATATTTTACTGTGACATTCTATTGAGTTGTTTAATTAAGCATGAGGACTATAGTGATGTATTATACATATATGTGCATGTGTTATGCAGTCATTAATTATCTAAAAATTAATGCTCTCTAATTGATATGAATTTAGACTTTTACTTTCTCTTTTTTAGTTTATCCAACTGCTTTATTTAATTCATGATTTTCACCCCCTCCTCCCAATAGTTGCCAAAGACATAAATCTTATCTCAAGAAATCATTAAAAAAATAAGCTAATTGTCGTTAAAATCCTAGTGAAAACATTATTGAAATGAATAAAAAAAAACGAGTCATTTAAATAAGCTGACACAATATAACAAAAAAAACAAGTGATAATTTATTTGATATTTTAGTTTTCACAGCCTATAATAATTTAAAAACATATAAGTTGTATAGTAGGCAGGATAAGAAAAATACTGTTGAGTTACTGTTGTATGATCTTTAATTAATCTAGTGAAATTCAGAAAGACTCAGAACTCAAAGTTGCTGCATTAATTTAATGGTTTTATGTCTATATACCAAGTATACCTTCAACACTTTGCATCACATTCATGGTTAGTCTGCTGAGAACATTACTTTTTTGCTGATTTGAATGCTATTTAATTTTTGGTTCATTACACATTCATTTTATGTAATGAACCATACTTCCTTTATTTTACGTTTGCGATTGTTTCTTCACACATAATTTTAACAACACTTGGATCACAACTATGGCCATCCTTTCTTTTATGACTATGAAAGACAGATGAGTTAGCAGTTTCAAGCTTTATCTTAGATTTTTTATACATTTATTCATTCTAGTTTAAGATTTGCCCTAGTCTCACCATGATATACATATAGACAGTCATTTTGATTGCAGTTTGCAGCATAAACCATATTGGGCTGGTCCAATGTTATAAATTTGTCCTTTGTGTTGTTAATAAGCTTGTTTAAATTTGTGGTGGCTTTGAATCTGACATTAAATTTGTCCAAGCAAATTTGTGCTATTTTATTACTGATACGGTAGAGCAATTCAGTTTTAATTATTTTTATGATCGTCTGTTTTATTAATTATTTTTGTTTTGAATTGCTCTATATATTTATGTATGTGTGCTCTATGATAGCCTGCTTTTATCAAGTCTGCCACATAATGTCAAATGTTCTCAGCTCTAACCAATTCATATTGACACAAATAATAATTGTGATATAAAAAGTTTTAGCCCTGCAAATTTGTGAGATATATGTGATTTAGAATTTATGTCATGTAGCTTCTAATATGGAAGGGGGGTTATAATCATTTTATATTGGAGTGCATTATGTATCTGCTTTAATTTTAAATCCAGATATTGGATTAGATTATTTTTTTCCAGCTCACACATACATAGATAAATAGAGCAATTCAAAATAAAAAAATTAATAAAATGATCTATTATAGAAATAATAAAAGCTGGAGGCTTCACCATATTTATCATACACAGGTAATAAAATAGCACAAATTTTCTGAGACAAATTTAATGTTGGATTCAGAACCCTCATAAAATTAAACAAGTTTATTAACAACACAAAGGACAAAATTACAAAATTGGACCGGTCCAATGTGGTCTACCTATGCTGTAAACTTTAGTCCAAAAGACTGCCCATATGTATATTATGGCGAGACCAGGGCAAATCTTAGAACTAGAATGACTCAAGGAATTAATGTATAAAAAATGTAAGATTAAGCCCAGAGCTGCTAATTCATCTGTCTTTTATAATCATGAAAGGGAGCACAACCATAGTTGTGATCCAAGTATTGTTAAAATTATGTGTGAAGAAAGAAACAATCACAAACAAAATAAAGGAGATATGGTTTACACATAATTAGTATGTAATAAACCAAAAATCAAATAGCATTTGAATAAAAAAAAATTAATGTTCTCAGAAAACTAACCAAGAATATGATATGAAAGCATTTAAAGTATACTTGGTACAATAAATGTTTCTAAATTTTATATTTAAACTGTTTTAGTATTTTTTCACTAATAGTTAATTTTTTTCTAAAATATTGATTTTTTTTTACTCATAAACAAGATATAGAATATAAAAATAAAGAACAGATGTTAGTTGATAAAAGTTTTACTATATTAAAAAATAGATTTAGTTTTATGTTAGTCAGTTTATATTTATAAAGTTTAAATGAACTATATTTATCTCTGCCTTGGATAATGAACACAGTTGAAAAAGTGTGATTATATAATAATGTATTCATACTTTAAAACTTTATATTAACATCACAGTTTTGTCCTCGGACTATGTAATGACATATTGTGTTTTGGCTTTAAATAAATCCCTTGTGGTTATCTTTATCATTACTGCAGACTAACCATGAGAATTGTTACAATGAAAAATCTGGAAAAGATTTTTAAATTTAGAGACATATCTTAAAATTAAAGATTACTTGTTCAAGTTATATTGTTTTCTCCAACTCTTCCTGGATATACAAAATATTAATGCTTTTGGTATGTGATGTTAGTTAAGATTTTTAATTATGCATAGAAAACAGACAATTAAATATTCAATGATACTTAGATGTTTGAAGCACAACCAGAATAAATAGTCCTATTTGACTCATATCAAGAGATGATTTATCTTCTTAGAAAAATATATACTCAAAAGATAACTACCAACGAGATTGATGAATATGTAAGTTCACAGAATTTTGATCAATTTTATTCTAATATTACTTAGAAAACACCAGTGGCAATCTTTGTGCAAGAAATGTTTTAAAATTTTATTATTGCTATCAGTGTTAATCGTAATACCTTTATATTGCAATAACAGTTAATATAGCTATATGTACTAATAGTATCTGTATAATAGTACATTTAAGAGGAGTTGATAAAGAAATGACAACAATAGCAAACTCTATTTTTTAGCTTACACAAATGCGATAAAATGAGAGTATCTTGAGTAATCATTGATTATCAGACGATAAATGCATTTAAATCTCTATTTCATTCCCATACCAGTTTATCTTTATCGATGAGATTTGAGATTCAAAGCTGGAATTAATGCAATTATGCATACAACAACCATATTTAACTCTATTTAGTTATTCAAGTTAAAAAATTGACATTGACAAATAGTCTTAAGATTTTGAATCCAAATCAACTTATTTGAACATTTATATAAATAAGATCTTTAGTCAGTAACTACATTAACTTTAGTTCTTTTCTACCTGTGGGCATCTTTTTTACCTAATCACAAATGTTAATAATAACAAATTATTTGATTCTCAGCTTATATAATATGTGATAAAATATAAAAAACTTTTCTCTTTTCTGTTATCTTAGGTAGTCAATGATAAAAGCTGAAACCAAAGACAGTCTGGGAGTGGAAATTTAAATACAATAGTATTTAATATTCACAGATAGCTCAAGCTTAATATATATGGCAAAAGAGTAGGAAACTTATTGTTTTATTATATATTAAGTAAGTTAAAGAATTAAATGATTCTTAGCCAGAAAAAAAAGATCCCTACAGTTAGAAAAGAACTGAGGTTATTACAATATCTAGTTACTAATTCAGAAATCAAATCTATATAACAGTTCAAGTAGATTGGCTTGAATTCAAAATTTTAGAATATTTTGACTTTCAAGTTTTTAGTTTGTATAAGAAAATGAGTTAAATATTATTGCTATATGCATGACTGCATTAATTCTACCGTTGAATCCCAAGCCTCTTTGGTGGTGACAAAAGACAAAAATTTGTATGGAGATTTAAAGGCACTATTATCAAACAATTTCTGATTTCTTAATCTTATGATAGATGGCAAAAGAGTAAGCAACTGCATTTGTTTTTTAAAAAAAAATAGTGATGATAATAATATTAGTAGCGTTATCTAGTAAAATATTTATAAACTACATTTATTATTTCATTGTTTTCACATTGTACCAAATCACTAATTATCTGATTATTTCTACCCTCATCCCTTGACAATTTTTTCGTTGTTAATCACAATAAGAGGAATAAATAAAAAACAGTTATCTGGAGAAAAAAAATATTAGATTATAAATTTTTCATAATGAAATTTGTAATGATTTTGGTATATACAATATCTCAAAATCAAAAAGATAATCAGCAAAGTCTTTTAAGTTGTAATTTTTTTAAAACATGAAATAATTTCATAATGTATTGACCTCCCACCATCTCTGTGATTTTCAGATAGTTTTTAATGAAAGAAACAAATTTCAAATTCAAAGGTATAAATTCTAATCAAGGGTATATACACATAACATTGTGAGCACATTTCAAATATCTAAATCTTAAAATCTAAGCCAGAACACTTTGATCCATTGTTTAAAAATTATTACAGGATAATTTTTGATATATAAAGTATACTTTATGTTGTTGCAAATCATTACATATAGTCCATTAAAGTTTTTTTCTTTAAATATCTTTAATTTGTTACATATTATCTTTTTTGCTGTAGAGTTTTGCTTTACTTCTCACCTGGGAGTAATTTGATATACAGGCAGTAGATTCCAAAAGACTTAAGAAATCAATGCACAATCTTAATTATATAAAAAGAAAATCGTTCATATGATCACTTTAGAAGATCATGTGAAAGTTTTTTAAAATATCATATGACAGGTTTATTAAAAAAAAAAAAAAATGTGATTTTTATAATTTACTGTAAAAACGGAGAAATTCTTTTTTGTTGTTGTTAAAAGTCGGATTAGAGGAACTTAATATATTTTGAATAAATTTTGTTCAAACATATATTCGGTATTTAGTTTCAAAAACTAATAAAATTACTAATAATTACTTCATTTTAAAATTGTAATTAATTATAGCTTTTTATCTGGTGCTAAAGGATAATTAATATAAGAAGTATGTGATCGGACAATTTATTCTTTTCTATTTGGCTTTCATACTATTCAATAAGAATTTCAATGGATGATTAGAGTAAAAAACTTGATAGGTTGTTTTTAACTGTATTGTAATTATACTCAAAGATAAAAAATCAAATTAGAGTGATTCATTAAAATAATGACACCAATCAAACATAGTTTGCTATTAGCTAACAATAAGTTTTTAAAGTTAATTTTTATCGTAGAAAAAAAAAAGTTTTACAAAGTTGTACGATAAATGAAAAATATAACTTTTTTTTGCCGGAAGTTTTGTTAATTTTTTTTTTTACATTGTGTATAAAATCTGCCATTAAATGCGTCACTTGTCCGTGTGGGAGAAAGTTATGTTTCAGAAAGCGATTTACTATTTTTAAAGTGTTAATTTAAAGATAGAGGAATTATTGTTTTAAAATAATTATCGAGAAGCTATGTTATTATTTCTGAATGATTTTTTTTCTTTTTTAGAAATATAATTAAATAATCTTTTTTTATATAACATCATTTAAATTATTTATAATTTCACAACTTAGTGGTCAGTAATTGCTGAGTGCGTAGTCTGAATTTTCTAATACCTATCATTTTTAAATTTTCAGACTAGATTAAAATTACTTTTAACAGTTATAAAGACCACTGAATTCTTAAAAATTATTTCCTGTCTGGTGAAATATTAGGGTAGTAATTATGTGTCTAATCTGTTTATAATATATATATGTATATGCATATTCAGGTACATTTACATATAAAACTTATATATACAGTAGCATAAAATAAAGAGTTTTTACTACAAGACAAAAATCTGAGGCATTTGAAATGAAAACAGATATTAAAAGTGCGATTGCTACAACATTATTTTTTATTTTTAAGATACTGATCTTTGGAGATTTTTATAGGCAGTTTAATGAATCGGGAATTAAAAGACAATACGGGTTTGATGGTGGAATTTTTAATGGGAAAAAAAACAAGGCTTCTTCTTTTTCGATTTGGGTGCATATTATGGGGATGATTGTGCTATTTTTGCCATTTCAAAAGACAATCTATAGAATGTATTTAAAGTTTTGATTGCATCATATAATTATATAGTGATATTTGCTTTATAATTATTGCCTTCATTTTAAAATCTATATATTTGCACAATTTTTTTGGAAAAATAAACTTTATTTTTTAAAAATGTGAATTAAATCTTAAAAACAAATTAAAATATATATATATAAAAATTTCCATATGTATATACATTTCCATATTTGATTGTTCTTTATCAGTCAGTGATGGGAGAAAAAAATCTTAGCTACTTTTATCTTGAATGGTTATCAATTTGAGAAGGTAAGCCAATTTAAATATCTTGGTACAAATAGAAAGGTGGATGTAGATGTTGAACTGTAGCGCAGACTCCAAATTAAGCTGTATATAGAGATATTATTTCACAAAATTTATTGTATAGAAGGAACTTTTAGATATCTTATTGACATAAAGACATTAGAAAAATTTCATAAAATTTTAAAAATACAATGATAAAATCATTATGATCTTCATTTTGCTAGATGATATTATAAAGGCACCAGCCACTATTGTAAAATTAAACCATCATTATTAGATTAGCTGTGTGAAATTAAATGAACATTACAAGCCTTCCTAAAAGGGTGTTTTATAGTGAATTTGAGCATGGTTTTTATGAGAGAGATAGACCTTATTTATGTTATAAGGATTATCTCAAAATCATTCTAAAAAAATGCAGTGTTGATTGATTTTATTGGGAAGATGAGGAAGAAAATAGAATATGTTTAAAAGCTACAATTAGACATTGTGTTGAAATATATTAGAAAAAAAAATTTTCTGCTATAGAAGTTAAAAGACAGCATTGTAAAATATCAAATAAATAGAAATATGGACCAGCATGTTCTTGTGGTTAATAGTTTAGTTTGTATAGTTATTGCAAAATTCATTTCTAAACTTGGGTTTTTTTTTCTCTCTCAGATTTGGAATGGTTATAATCATTCATGAATGGCTGCTGCTGTTTTTTGATGATGATATTCACAAATTAATAAGCATTATAAATAAGACTGGTATTTTAGATACAGAAAAAGAAAGAAAAAAATGATACTTAAGTTAAAGATGAGTTTTATGATAATTACACAAACCAATCTATAAAATACAAATGTATCTATATATTTTACAGCTATTCTTAATTTATTTATAGAACATTTGTGAATCTATATTTTTAATTGTTTTTGAAGAAAACTTTTCAAAATATTTTACTATATTGCCTAATTTGTAGTTTTCTATTACATTCTATCTTGTCACGTCCTGTACTTTTGAATAAAGCAGTAATCACTTTAGACCGTCTTTGAAATTATGTATAATATAAAAAAGACTGATCCACATTCTCACATTGATAAACCATTCAAGGCAAACATTTCTGTGTATTTTGAAGATTTGATTACAAAAAATTTTAAAACAGTAAAAACATTTTATATATAATCTTTTAAGCTGGAAAGATTAGCGCAATCATCAATATATTATAGGAGTCAAGAAATAGTTATTGTTTTTTTTAACTAGCTCAAATTAAAAATATATTTATATTGCTCATTAAGATTCTTTCTAAAAATGATTCCAAAATCGTATGGTAAAGGGAAACCATGGACCCAGTATCATAGTAATATGATAATTTATATTTGAGAGAATTGTTAAAAATTTGACAATATTAAACTATATACCAATCTATTGACCAATCCTAAAAGACTAGATGAATTTATGATGAATCAGATAACTGAAAAAAAGTTTAATGTCTACTTATGATCTGAAATATTTTCCAAAAAATATCTAACCTTGATCCAAACTCTAATCCATGGATATGGAAGAGGAATGTGCATAACTACTATGCCAAAAGGTTAATCTGTTTCAAAGATTATTGTCATAAAACTAAAAAATAAATTTTGAACTAATGCACAACTCTATTAAGCATCTATTTTTATTTCAAATGCCTCAAATATTTCCTCACCAATAGTATTGCTTTCTTTCATAACATTATTTAAAAGATGTATAAAATGAATAAACTTCAATGGAAAACCAATTATTTTCAAACATCTTGATTTATGATATTGAACCAAATTAGTAAAAGCAATATGCAAATTGCATAAGACTTTTTTTTTTCATTAATCAGGCAATCAGGTCTGTAATCCTTAGTAACTGCTCGTTTACGATGGGAAACAACTTCTCAAATAAAATTTTTGAAAGTGTTTTAAATTTGCTTGTGTAAGCATAGGAAATGGTGATCATGTGATATTATAATGGTTTGTTATAAATATGATTTATATATGATATTTTATGATAAATATTGCCTAATTTTTACCTGACTTTTATAAATAGAAGAAATAAAAACAATTTAAAGATCAAATGAAATATCTTCAAGAGTCTGCACATTCATTAAAAGTTCAAATAATTTTAAAGCTAACATATATTTTAAAATGTCTTTAACTACAGTATTAGTACTTGTAGCCTTTTCATTTTTCATATTACAAAGAAATTTTAATTGGAAGAGAATTACACCTTATACACATGCTCTGTAAAATTATTTTAATACCTCATTGCTATTTTGTTGAGCATGAAGGATACTCTCATACCAAAGCACAAGATAAAAATTTTGAAAAGATAAGAGCAGCCATCTTATCTTTGCATTTAAATTCATTTATATAGGCCAATCTAAAGCATTTTGGAGTGAGAGCCCAAGATTTTCCTTTAGTCACTTTACATCCATTAACTTCATCTATTAATACAAAGTCTTCCAATTTATAATTTTAATATTATGAAATATTAGAATCTATGTAATTTAATTTATTAGCACAATATTTGTACATAATTTTAATTGGAAGGTTATTGTTTTAATGCCTCAACATTGTTTTGTTGACTATGAACTATACTCTCAAACCACAGCATAAGATAGAGACTTTAGATTGGCCTATACCTGAATTTAGGTAAAAAGATAAGATGGTCACTCTTATCTCTTCAAAGTCTTTATCTTGTGATTTGGTTTGAGAGTATTCTTTGTAGTCAACAAAACAGCACCGAGGTATTAAACAATATTATGGTGTATGTACAGAGAATATAAATCCCCCTCTGATTAAAATTATGAATACTTTGCTAGTAAATTAAATAGAGAATTACAAAGAAATGTTTTGATCTTAGCAAAATAATTTCTTCTGGCCAAATTGAGATAAGTTGTAGGACAATTATTTGAATGAAACCATTCAAATTATTGTATCATTATTAAAATACTTTTACCTATTCAAATATCTGATTTCATAAAATTTAGCTTTTCCTCAGGTCAATTTGTTGATTTCAGTAGAAACAGAATATGATCTTTAAATTTAATAACTTTAAATACATTTATAATATTATTTACATAATTGAATAATCAAATCTATATTTTAAAACATGCAGATTATCATAAGACCTGTTATATGTAGATACAAATGTTAAAAATATAGCAGGAATATCCATGTATTTATCAAGAAATATTTTAGCTGTGATGTAACCAGATAAATTATCAATTAAAAATTAGTATTATAAACTGAAATCATATTATTTAAATAATATTTTAACATGACTCTGCTATGGTTTGTAGGCAAGTCAAACAAAAATGCTATTATTAGGTAACATGATTACAGTTTGCAATACCATTTTTTAATTAGCTATATCAATGTTGTATTATATTAGATAAATACGTGGAAATTCCTAATATATTTTTAATATATTATTTGAACTTTATTGTTTTAATCAATCTAATAATTTTAAATCTAATAAATAATCTTTTAATATTTATTTAAAGATTATTTTTTTAAATAATTTTTTTTTAGAAGTTCAACAGTTTTAAAATAAATTTGTGCAATACAGTACTATCTTAAAGAATCTCAGATATTATCCATTAAGTGCATATTGTCTTTTTTAAGGCATAATTTTTCTACAGTAGGATAAGAAAATGTAAACATGTCTAAAAATTATTGTTTCAAAATTATTTTTCAGAAGATAAAATTATTATATTAATATTATCTTTTAAATATTAGAAGTTAATCAAATTGTCCATGCAAGTAACTTACCATGTGTATGTACACATGTGTGAGCATAGAAGTTGTTCATACACAATTAATAATATATTTCTACTTTCATTTGCAGTTCATCACTTCTCCTCTTAATAAAAATTTTAGAACAAATTATATCTAATATTTATTTTGCTTGCTTTTGATGAACAAATGATATCTTTTATATAATATGGCATAAAAAAATAAAATGAAGTAAACATGTTCATTTTTTGATTATTGATAGGTAGCATGAACTATTATTATTAAGGTTTTTTATGACATTTTAATAATATTATTAAGATATCAGTTTTAACATTTATTCATGAAAATGTATAATCGATGAATAAAGTTAATTTCAAAATTACTTAATTTTTTTTTTTTTTTTGTTTATTTTAGTAACCATACTTTTTTGGCATTTTGTTTGCTTTTCATGGTATGTTAATTTTATGACAACATATAATATTTAATATTTTCATAGTATAAACTGAACTTATTGTAAAAATTGTATCGTGAATCAAGACACCATCAAAATAAAAAGAGCATAATTTAAAAGTGGTTCCACATAGCAAATCACTATTAACCTAGGTAACTATTATTATGAAGTGCTTCTGTTTATGTATGTTGGTATGAAGATCTTCACACGTAAAAGATATAGAGTAATTCATTGCAATTGCACTTATTAAAGATTCTGAAAATTACAATGTATTTCTCTCTCTCTCTCTCTCTCTGTATATATATATATAATGTATAAATAAAATGTCCGTTAATTAAAACAAAATTGCAATTATAATAAAAATAATAAATTTAACTTTAACAAACTATTATAAATCCTTAAATCCGCAGAACTACTTTCGGTTAATTTCTTAAACATGCCTCAGCTGCGGATTTAAGGATTGTTTATAATAGTTTGTTACCGTTAAATTTATTATTTTTATTATAATTACAATATATATATAGTGTTTGTGTAAGTCACATTTTGCAAACTTTTATTTTATTAATATGTTATCTATTGGATTTAAATATTAGTTTAAATGCACATATTTATAAAATAAAATTAATTTTAATTATTAAAACATTTATATATATATTTTTTTAATTATTAAAGCTTGATTCTGTATTTACATTAGTTATAATCTTGAACTAACCTTAAAAATATTTCCCAAAATGTTGGGACATAAGTTTTCTCTCCTGATGGTCAATTTTTACAAATCAGACTTAATAGTAGATACTATCATAAATAATTGTGGTTACTTAGAACTATTTTCAACCAACTCAAGTAAATAAAATGAAAGAAATAAGAGAAAAAAAAAAAGTAAAACTAGATAGTGAGTATTTTTAGCAGACAATATTATATTTTAATGGAAATCAAAAATATATTCCATTTTTTAAAAGATTTAGTGGATAGTATTTGAATATTGAGTTAAATCAATATATTACGAAATCTGCAAGTTTAATACATTTTTTTTTATAAACAATAAAGCCAAAAATATTATACATATATATAGTAATAAAGTTATGACCAAAATACAAAAAGATTTGAAAAATAAGTAAGATTTAATTACTAAAATATATTGAATTAAATAATATGATTCACAAATTTGTGTTTAATTACAGATTATTGCCATCATTCATTAAAGAAAAAAAAGAATTGTAAAGATTAAACCCAATTTAAATATAGGACGACACATTTTTATTTTATAGAAATAAATGAGACTAAGATAAATAATAGAAAAAAAATTTGTCAAGAAATACAAAGAGTTTCTTTCCTCTTTATACAGGAGAAAACCTAAACAAAAATTAATATATATTACTTGTTTAGCTTATGGTTGTAATACATGGCTTTTGAATTCTAAAATGAAATAAAAACTTCAAATGATTTAAAAGTATAAAAATAGAAATAGTAAAAGGAATTAGAAAAATAATTAATTTATTAATGATGGTCAAGATTAAGGATCTTAAATGAAGATAGTATAAACACCTATTAATTAATGATCTAGAATAATATTTCACCAGATATCTGAGATGGGATGATAAGAATCAGAAATTTGTTGGATTACTATAAAAGAAGTAAGCTTGGAACAGAGTTTTGAAAAAAAAAAAAAGAGAGAGAGAGACCTTTTCCTTGCTCCTGCTGATCAAATTGTTCATTACCAAATAATATTCTAAAGAATTAAGAAAAAAAAAATGAAATGAAATAAGTGGTTAATGAAATATTTAAGAAGAAATAAAAAACTATGAAGAAAAGCAGATATGAAGGTTAGAAATCTCAACATGTATTATGCTTAAGAGCATAGTAAAATTGATAGTAAACTACCTAATACTAGAATTGACAGATTGGACTGTTTGTCTCTAATTGTACTTTCATTTAGCTATCATTGGGGAGTTCCATATCTGAAACTTATTTTGATATATTATAACTACTTTGCTTAATGTAATCTGTTGCTTTTGTAAATAATCATTCAATTCTGTATTCTAAATATTCTCAAATTTTGAGTCTAAGCTAGAAAACTGTAAGAAAGATTCTGATAAAGGATGGTAAACATTTACACAGTTTGATGAGTTATAGTAGAAATGGTAGGTTTTTTTTAACCATTGAGTAAGATATAATTTGAAATTTGAAAAAGTACTCTGAAAAAATTAGAAAGTCAGAAAAAGATTTTAGCATAGTATTTTTTTTTTTACTTTTATTAAATATTAATTGTATAAATGGAAGTCTCTGATATCTAGATTTTATTATTATTAGAATCTTGATTAATTATCTGCTGTAATAAAAAATTAAGTTCGTGAATTTTTTTTATGTTTTCTAGTTAATATTTGTACAAAAGTTTAAATTGTATAATAATAAAGTTAGAAATATCTTTAGAGATCATATCTAAGTACAGAAAAATGTTTATTGTTTTAAAGTGAGAAAGATTTCATCCAAATTAAATCTTGAACTCTGTTTTCTGTTTAATTAATAGTATTATATGAGTACAGTAAATACATTTGTGTTTATTTTCAGTAAAACAATGACATTGTGGTGTTTCTTCCATCAGAGAAATATATTTCTAGTCTCGAGAAGATCATGAACTGGTACTCTGATTACTATGGCCTCAGATTTAATCGGAAGAAGTCTGCAGCATGGTGGTTATTGACTGGGAAGAAGATTTCTTTTAGTTTTTTGGCCATGCTGCAGAATTTTTTTGGTTTTTCCCTTATGCTTTCTGCAAGAGATATGAGAATTCAGGTTTGAAGAAAATTACTTGAGGCGGTCAAGAGCGCAGTTTATTCAATATCAGGGATTTACCTGTTGTTAGTGGAAAAGGTGGCACTACTTAATATGCTAACCTTCCTGAAGATAAATTATTTTATGCCGGTAGTAATGCCAACTAAAGGTTTCCAGGGGAAGATTAATTCTCTTTGCTCTCAACTGCTCTGAAAAAAAAAAGTTGTTGCCACAAGCCACAGAAGAATGTATCAACCCAGAAGAGTTGATGATCTTGCTCTTCACTCTGTTCAAACATTTCTGTATCAGAGAGCCCATAATCATTTGGTTGGGCTGAAAGAGTGATTTACATTAGCTGTTTTTCATTCTTTAATTCCCTCACTGACTTGCCACTGCCTACAGATAGGCCCCACCTGTAAAACCATTAGCTTGACTGAAGAGGCTAGTTTCATTGATTAAGGGGGCAGGAATTGGAAGTGAATTGTTTTTGGCTAAATTAAAATATTGGGATGTATACCAATTGCTTAACTTTACCACAGCTACTGCTCATGGCTTCTTGGGTCTTTCAAATGATCTGTTAATCAGCAAATTTAAATTCTGGATGCTAGAAGGGAGATTTCTGGATTTTATCATAAAAAATAAATTTGACTGCACTCCCCACCAGTGAATTCTTAGTTACGAAGAGAGACTTTGCCAAATGTGCAGTTGAGAAAATGAATCAATGTAGCATCTCTTCTTTGGTTGTGTGATATTAAATAAATGCAGATCAATACTCAATGGATGGATGACATCCTATAAACAAAGGATTTTTAACCCAAATGAATGCCTGAAAACTGAAATCTTTGGAATAATTAGACTGTCAATCATGATGAACTATATAGTCTGGACAATGATATGCCATCTGTTATTGGGGAAGAGTAATGGTAATTTACATAATGAACTTTTGTGCAAGATCAAGGCTGTCAAAAAGAGGGATCATATGATTTTGCTGGAAAGAATCTATAATGATACCTGGAAGCTTGTGGTGTTGCAAGAATAGTTTTTTGATCAGTGCTGAAGGGTTTCCATAATGATTTGTCCAAAAGTTATTCTACATAAGCCAGCAAGATGACTCTAGCCATGGTTAGGTGTGCCCATTTCAGGTGATTGACAGCCAAAGGATCAGCTCTCCTATACTGGTCATAAGGTTGGGGAATGTGTTTTGTTTCTCTTCCATGTTTTATCAAGTAGAGATACCGAACTCTCAATTTTAAGAAGAATGACAAGACTGTTGAAAAGAGTGCAAGTTGCTCAAACTATCTGGATGCACATCATGATTCAAGACAATTTAGTTGGTTTTTCCCTTTTCACTTTACTATCTCTTCTTTGTATTTATAGTCAATAAAGTTACTTTTAAAAATAACTTAATTCTAAGGAATAATACTCCTTTATGTTGTTTATCTTATAATCAATAAAATATAATATAAATTTTTATTATATTATAATAACAGCTTATAAATACATCAACATAATAATTATATATATATAAAAGCCTTTCTCAGTAATTCTAATTTTTTTATCCTTTTCAATATGATACCTCCTACTAATACTAACACGTATATCACGTACATAGCAACAGCTATTTCCTATAATTCACTATTTCTATCAATTTATTTAAATATTTCCCTTTATATTACTTTCCATTCTTTATCTATTACCCAATCATTCGTTCAATCAATTGACTTCTTGTAAATGTTCATACATATATATTTATATCATATTTTATATAATTTGTTTCATATATTTTTCTTCTATTTATTTCCTTTATATAATTTAATGGTCTTATGTTTTTAAAATTTGGACATAAAATAGATTGTATTAAAAACATAAGCCATTAAATTATATAAAGGAAATAAATAGAAGAAAAATATGTGAAACAAATTATATAAAATATAGGTACTGTGGTATTAGAGCTGCGACATGAAGAATTATAATTGTTTAATCACTAAATTCATTCGATTATTAAATCAAAACATATTTTAAAATTTACATTAAAAAAAAACAATTTAACAAAAAAAAACAAAAACGAAAAGCATTAATGTGAAGAATAGTTAAAATGCGTGTTTAAATCAAATCAAGTGTGTGTTTGCACGTGCATATTCTGCAGCATAATCTATTTTAATACATTGTACAGGCTTACACCTGCATTTATATATGTAATATATGCGGGATTCGAACTCAGACTTTCACATGACCTACAACTCTCAGTGCCATCTTTTATTGCTGAATCACCTGATCACACACATGTTGAAAAGATAAATAATCACCAATATACGCATTTCATGCTAAACCAGCACTCATCAGTTGGTTCAGATTACCATCTCCACACATATATACAATTAGTACTCAGCTTTATATGAAGATAACCAGTCTTCATACTTTAATGAGTGCTGGTTTAGCACAAAATACGTGAATTTATGATTATTTATCTTTTCAACATATGTGTGATCAGGTGAGTCAGCAATATAAGATGGCACTGAGAGTTGTAGGTCATGTGAAAGTCTGAGTTTGAATCCTGCATATATTACATATATAAATGCAGGTGTAAGCCTGTACAATATATTAAAATAGATTATGCAGAATATGCACGTGCAAACACACACTCAATTTGATTTAAATACGCATTTGAACTATTTTTCACATTAATGCTTTTCGTATTTTTTTTGTTAAATTGTTTTTTTTTTTAAAGTAGTTTTTAAAATGTTTTTGATTTAATAACCTAATTAATTTAATGATTAAACGATTATAATTCTTCATGTCGCAGCTCTAATACCACAGTACCAAAATATAATATAAATACACATGTATGAACATTTACAAGAAGTCAATTGATTTAACGAATGATTGGGTAATGGATAAAGAATGAAAAGTAATATAAAGGGAAATATATAAATAAATTGATAGAAATAATGAACTATAGGAAATGTCAGTAGATGTCGCTATGTACGTAATATACGTGTTAGTATTAGTAGGAGGTATCATATTGATAAGGATAAAAAATTTAGAATCACCGAAAAAGGCTTATATATATATATAATTATTATGTTGATGTATTTGTAAGGTGTTATTATAATATAATAAAGATTTATATTATATTTTATTGATTTTAAATATAAATAACAATAGTGTTTTGAAAATATAGCTTTAGAAAAAGAATAAAATTAAAAAATAAGAACATAATCTTGTAATTATAACACTAATGAAAATTATTTAATGTATAAATATTATTTTGCTCCTGAGATTGAATTGTTGAAATGTTCAAATATACATGACACATATTGGCATGTATTTTAAAGGGTTGGGTGATAGTTTAATATAAAAATAAAATTATCATTAAAAATAAATAAAATTGATTTACGTTTTCTAATATTTAGAAGATAATTATTTAAAATTATCTTCAGATGTGGAAAAAGTCTATTTTAGATTTGAAAATTCTGTTTCTGAAAATGTCATACACAGTAGTGGTGAAACATTGGGAAAACTTAAAAATAGACTGTTACTTAACAAGAAGCCACTCCTATAAATGTCAAGATGGCCATGAAAGCTTTTATTAATATATAGAATTTTTATATATTTGTATATATTTTAAAAAATGGAAATATAACTGAACAATTTAAAATTTTTAAAACTTTTTAAAAATATTATTTATATACACATAAATTAACACTATCTTATTTAACATTCACTTACATATCTACTGAAGTGAATGAATTAATTTACTACTAATCATTTAATGGGTATATTGAGGTGAATATCATATCTATCTTATTAATCAGTAGTCCTGCATCTCAAATATGACTTCCACTGATAGACTCAGATTATTAATAGTAATTTTGCTGCAAATGTAATCATGTGAATTATAGCTATAAAAAGAGGATAAACTGGAGAATCTTACCTGGAGGTTGAATTTTGCAGGCATTGAGATACACATTGTAGTTTACCACAGGAATTTCATCTTAAATATCCAGAAATGAGAGGGTTTTTTTTTGCTATTAAGAATTAAACAAAAAGTTTTGCTTCAAAAACCAGCTAAACACTAAAAAAGTATGAGCTGAGTGAATCAAACTAATGCCAATGACATTATAATACAAATTATTTTATTTTTAAGGTAAATAAGTAAATTAGGGAAGTAAACAGAATTATGAATAAAATGTTATTACATTTAAGTTGTGTTTAACCCAGCAGCAATCTATCATTTAATTACATTCTTTTTTACATTAGTGTTTAAAAAAAGAATTGGGTTTTTTGTAACTTTATTTCATCTATAAATATTTCAATTTTTTTTTAATTTTTGGATTTATTTATGTATTTTTGCTCAAATAAATTTCAGTGGAAATTATGAAAAAAGTAGTTTATATATCAATAATTTTGAGTATTATTATTATATTCCATTCTTTTAAATGTTTGTTTAAGAATATGTAAGAAGTTGAAGCACCAGAAGTGACAGACGAGAATCATATTTAATGAATTTTGACCTCAAGAATCTGCCATCCTACTATTACACTAAACCATGTAAAACCTTTTTTCAGTAAAAGAATGTATTTAAACCCTTAATCAGGTTAATAACAACTCAGCATATAAGATTAATAAATTACAAAATGATTATAAAAAAATGATATTAATTCTCACAAGTCTTGTGGCCTTTCAGCAGTTTCACTTATTTATCCAAAAATGTAAAGTTGGTATATTATGATACTACAATAGTAAGATAAATATTAAACTTATTTTTGCTACGATAGTAAGAAATATTTATGGTTGTTGATTCTAATCTTTTATCAAATTTATTTTATAGTTAGGAGTCAAGTGATATTTTGAATATCAAGTGGCAGTACAAGAATTGAAAATAATTAAATGACTTTCTCAGCTTATGTTTAGTCTTTGCATGGGAAGCCACATTAATTCATTGTAATTACTATACAACAGATCCATCTATTGTAAGCTTAAGTAATCAGCAGACACCAGATTGTAATGCTACAGATTAATTTTTAATTATTGATTTTCTTCAGTGAGATTGGATTTATGTCACCACACCCAGTACATTTACTTCTTTTATACTATCTAAGTTAATAATTTGTGATTCAAAATCTTAGGATGTTTGAATTTTAAGCTATTAATTTGTATGATATAAAAAAGTGGAAATGATTTCTGGATAGATAGGTGCAATGTAGCATTATTGTCTATTCCTTTACTACCCAAGTTTATAATAGGTAGATCTGAAGGAGTAAATAGAATAAAGTGTTATTTTAAAACAATAAGTTGAAAAAACACATTTTAAAATTTCACTTTCCTTAATAATGCTAATCATACTGAAAGCACTTCTAATGACAAAGCTAAATAAAGTAAAAAAAAAAAAAAGGCACATATGTAGCAATTTTGTCATATATGCTCACTTACTACCAAGCTCTTATTTGAATAATAATAAACTAATTCTTTTCAAAAACAATTTTTTTTAATTATAAATTTTTAAAAATGCCAATAATTACAAATAACTATCAAAGCTTCATTTTACCCACTATAAGTTCATTTCCTCATTGTAATTTTTTATTTTATTTAATACTAAATATGTCAAAAAGATTTCTAAAAAATTTTTAGCTTTGTTAACCCCGATCAGTTTAGTCAAACAGAAGAATGCTTTTCTCAAAGCTAATATTTCCTTAAATTGGATATCAATTAACTCATAAAGCATTCAGCAAATAATAGCTTTTGTTTAAGAGATTCTCTTAGTAGTAGATTAAGTTTCATAAATAGTTCATCTACAAAACATTATTTTCTTCAGATAAAATTTATATTTACAGCTTATGGTAGTTATTTAGATGCTTCAACTATAAACTATATTGTAAAATATTTTTTGTTAAGAATATCAGTAGATTTAGATTTTCTTTATTAAATTTTGTCTTGTATTTTGCTATATAAACTATCAGTGAAATGCTATGATATTATTCTCTTCTGTATGTTGTAATGGTTGTAATTATAACTGCTCTAATCATATTTATTGCTTTTTTGATATTGAGCCCCTGTCAATGTCATGCACTAATAAGTTCAATTTATGAGTATACTGACTACTATCAGGAATTATTATAGTTTCATCCAATGTGAAAAAAATCTAGTTGTAATTAGATTAATACTGGCATGGTTTATTTTAATTATTCAGACTGAAATGTTTTTTTTCATTTAAAAATTAAATCAATAATTTTTGTTTACCAGCAAACTTTCCTTCCTCTATAATCATTATTTACTATAATTATATTTCATATTATTGCATTTGTATAGGGGGGAAAGGCATTTTAAAGATTGATATTAATCTTTTATTTATATATATTACTTTTTATGAATCATTTATATTTATTATTTTAAATTTAATTAATTAATTTATTATATTTCAGTTGTTGTTGTGTTTGGGGACCACTCTAGAGTACAAAAACTTTTTCAAGCTGCCAAACGAAATAAAGCAAGTGATTTTGTATGGATAGGAAGTGATGCTTGGAGTGGAAGATATTCTGTTGCAGCTGGTCAAGAAGAGATTGTTGAAGGATCTATAACAATACAACCTCTCATACAAGAACTTGCAGAGTTTGATGACTATTTTATTAGATTAAGACCTTCAAATAATAATCATAATCCATGGTTTGTGGAATTTTGGGAGGATAAATTTCACTGCAAGTTTTTAAATTCATCTGAAACTCCCTTCAATACAAACATGTCCAAAGTCTGCACAGGATATGAGAATCTTACATTTTCTGTTCATCAGGAACAAAATTATCTTCATTTCATAAGGGATGCTATTTATGCTTATGCATTTGCTTTGCATGATATGCACAAAAATAAATGCCATGGTAAACCTGGACTTTGCCCAGAGATGCAATCAATTAAGGGAGAAGAATTAAAGAGATATCTGCAAAAGGTTGTGTTCAAAGGTAATTTATATATTATTTGAAATTTATTAATACCTCCCCCCCCCCTTCAATAATTTTATATATCTAAGAAATATGTTACAACTATTCTATGGTAGTATTCAATCATTATTACTGGATTTGACCAGGAAAATGTAAATAGAAAGAAAAGTATATTCTATATAATTTTACTTTTTCAAATCTTGAAAAAATGTTCAGTTCTTAGTTTTGTTTTCTTTACAATTGTTTAATTTATATTTCAGTAAAGTCTTTATTAAAAAAGATACTTAGTGCAATAATTTTTTTCACTGTCACTTTCACAAAATATTATTCTAATTTTTATTTGTCATCAGATTTTTTTTTTTAAATGGAAACTTCAGTCTTTATATTTACTTTTAAGAATATAAATTTTGCAGTAGAAAATATTAATTACTAATCATAAGCATTTTTGCAAATTAGTTATAAATATTACAAAATTTTGTAGTATAGATTGAAATGCATTATAATTTTAGAGTCAATATATAATTTAGAGCTTTCTTTTTTATGACAAAAACAGCATGCTGTTAAATCGATATAAACATTATAAAAATAGTAGTTTCTAAAATGCTTTGGAATATTTGATAAGAAATCAGAAGAAGATTGCTAAGTATTATGATTTATAATTTCTCTCCAGGATACATGTGATAATATTTGAAAAGATTAATCATTAAGTTTTATAATGTAGTTTCTATAACACCCACATTCCATGCCAAATCTTGCCATTGCAGTTTGCATATGATAAACTGGGAAATTTTCAAGACACAAGTGAGCTTTGGATTTTTTTTTTTTGGCAGGTAGAAAAAGACCTTGGCCAACTTAAATAGTTAATCTAATATTGATCAATAAATGGGCATATATATATTGTAACCAGTTGGATTACATAACACACAATAATATAGTGTGTGTACATAAATATATATATAAAGTTGAAAGGAAAAGTAGAAATAAACACAGACAAAAATTGTAGTAGATATTTTCTACATTCACTGAAATAAAAAATAAAAATAAATAATAACTCTGATTTAAAATAAAAATTGTTTTATAAATTAAACTTTTAAAAGATATGCATAAATATAAATATTGTATTATTATTATTATTATTATTATTATTATTATTATTATTATTATTATTATTATTATTATTATTATTATTATTATTATTATTATTATTATCAGCATCATCATCCTCATCATCATCATCATCATCATTATTATTATTATTATTATTATTATTATTATTATTCATTCATTCAAATAGCAACTATCGGTTAAATCATTCTGGATACTCCTCTTTATCTTCTAGTAAAAATGACTTTTCAAGAACTAAAAATATTAATATATCTGAAGGATTTAATAAATCTAATTTTGCTAATGTTTATTCTAATACTAATATAACTTATAACAGATATTTTCTTTCTAATATGCCAGTAGATCTCAGTTCAAAAGATATTACAGTATTTCTTGAAAATAATTTACAAACTAGTATTGTTTGTCATAAAGTTAATATGAATAATTCTAAGTCTTCTTGTTTTTATATTTCTGTTTCTGCACATAAACATAATGATATAATATCCCCTAATTTATGGCCTTGCGGTGCTTCTGTCTTTTTTTTATGGATCTCTGGCCAGTTCTCTAAGGTTTTAAGAGAATTTATTTTGTTTTACTATCTATTTTATTTTTATTTTTATTTTTTTCTTTATCTCTTTCTTTTTCTCTTTTTGTTTTTATTTGTGTTGTTTCCATTATCTTTGTGGGTAACATGGTAGGCCTTTCTTGTTTTTACATGAATGTCAGAGGTATGAGGACTAAATGTGTTCAAATTAAACAATTTTTTGAAACAGAACATTTTGATCTTATTTTACTTACAGAAACTTGGTTAAATCAACAATTTCCTGATTGTTCTTTTCTTGATGATAGATTCAGTATTTTGAGAACTGACAGATCTATGGATAATATTTCTCGAGGTGGTGGTACTCTGATTGCTCTTCATAAAGATGTTTTTTATAAAGAACTTTCTTCTTCTTCTTTTTGTGAATCTACATGGTGTGAAATTACTTTAAATCACAATTTTAAAATTTATTTAAAGTAATGTTTACCTCAAACCCACTTTGTCATTGTTGGAGTTTGATTATTTTTTGACATCTCTTGAAGATTTTCTGATTGGCTATGGTAATATTATTCTTACTGGTGATTTAAATATTCTGGATTTATATCAGGGTAGAATTGCTACACACTTTTCTGTTTTGTCTTCTAAGGCTTCTAGAATGTTAAAGTTCTGTAAATTTTTAGGACTTAAGCAATATAACCCATTTGTTAATTCCTAACATCGTACTTTGGATTATATTTTATGTAATTCAACAGTAGTTAGTAATTTTCAAGTTGTTTCTGTTAATTTTCCTATTGATGCTCATCATCCACCTTTTGAGTTTTATATTAATGTTTGTCACTCAAAGATTAATTTTTTTAATATTTCAAGAAAGGATTATGGGAAGGGTAATTATGTTGATTTTTGTAGTAACTTTTCTAAGGTTAATTGGAATTTTTTGTATTCTTTTAATGATGTAAATCATTGCTTGGATGGGTTTTTAAAGATTCTTACCCTTTTTATAAGGGTTTTACTCCTTGGTTTTCATGCGATCTTATTAAAATTATTAAAAGGAAGTCTTATCATCATAGACTTTATTTTAAAACACAGAATATCTTTTTTTATAATAATTTTGTTAATTTCAGAAGATTGGTGAAGCATGTTTATAAAAGAGATTTGCAGAATTATATTAGAAAAATTGAGGTTAATATTTCTTCTAACCCTAAAGAATTTTGTGATTTCATTAATAAGTCTGGTTTGGGTAAGAAAAGGGTTCAAGCTACTCATGGTTTCACTTTAAGTGCAAATGACTTTTCAAAACATTTAGCTGATGTATATTCATCACATGATACAATATCTTTAAATATTGCATTATTTTGTAATTCTTCAATTGTTCATTGTATGATTGACCATATTTCTAAGGATGGTGTTGTTATGGCTATTAAGCGACTTAAAATTCATTCTAGTTTGGGTAATGATAATATTCCTTCATTTATTTACAAAGGGCTAGCTGAATTTATTGCAGTACCTCTTGCATTTATTTTTAATTTATCACTTAACTCTTGTGTTTTTCCTAATGTGCTTAAGTGTGCCAAAATGGTCCCAATTTTTAAGAATGGATCACATGATTGTATTAATAACTATAGACCTATTTCTGTTTTACATACTATTGCTAGAATTTTTGAGAGGTGTGTTTATAATAAAATTATTTTAGATGTTAGTAAACTCATTTCTTCTTCACAGCATGGTTTTATACCTAATAGATCTGTAGAAACTAATTTGTTAACAATTTATGATCATATAGCTCATGCAATTGAAGACCAGCAGAGACTTGATGTTGTTTATTTTGATTTATCAAGAGCTTTTGATAAAGTAGACCACAGTATTCTTTCTTCACAAATTATATCAAATGGGTTTTACTACTAAGCTTGTTTATTGGTTTCAATCCTTTCTTTATGATCATACTGCATACATTAAATTTAATAATACTATTTCATCTAATTTTAAATGTAATTTGGGGGTTCCTCAGGGTAGTATTTTAGCACCTATGCTTTTTAACATTTATATGAATGATCTTAAGGATTGCTTAAAATCTTCTTATCTTTTGTGCTATGCAGATGACTGTAAGATCTTTAGAAGAATCACATCTGTGTTTGATTGCACTCTTCTTCAAAAGGATATAGATAATTTTAGTGCTTGGTATGATCTAAATAATATGACTGTTAATTTCAGTAAATGTTCCTTAGTCTCGTATTCTAAAAAATCTGAAGTTTTGCATTTTTCTTATTTTATTAATTCTCACAAAATTGCTTCCGTTGAATCTCAAAAAGATTTGGGAGTTATATTTTCTAGTAATGGATCCTTTCTTCCTCATTTGGAAATGATTATTGATAAGGCTTTAAAAATTATAGGTACTATTCTAAGGTTTGGTTATCATTTCAGTGGTGATACAAAATTTAAATTATTTTTATCATTGGTTCTTCCCATCATTGAATATTGTTCAGTCATTTGGAATCCTAGCTCTAAACAGGGATGTAATTTATTACAATCAGTGTATAATAAGTTTTCTAAATATGTTTCTTTGGGAAATAAAACTGTGGTTCATCTTTCTTCTAGAAGACAATATAGAGATATTAAATATCTTTATAAACTTGTGAATAAAATAGTTCTTTTATCTAATACAATTTCTACTGTTATAATTAGATCTCATGTGCATGATACTTGGTCTGCTTCTGTTTGTTACATTAAAACTTGTCATTCCAATGTTCTTAGATTTTCTCCTTTGTTTAGGCTACCATCTTTATATAATCGGATTTGTAGCAATATTAATTACTTCAATTTAGATTATAATCAATTTTGTAATGTTATTAAATTTAAATGTCAGATTTGATTGGTTTAACTTAATTTTGTTTATATATATTGTGCCATTACAATTTAGTCATTAGCTAAATTTATAGTAATGTGCATGTAAGAAAATGTAAAACAAAATCATCACCACATTTTTATATAACCATAAAAGAAGCTGTAGGGCATCCAAGTTCAAACCCTACAAGGTCCAGTTCTAAAAGCTTTAGATAGAAAGAGAGTGGG